>PUQB01000259.1:230148-237648 GCA_003024785.1 Selaginella tamariscina
AAAAGGCGATTCATGGGTTGCAGATCTTCCCCTGCAAGTTTTGACAAGAGGGTCAAGATGGATCCTACATCTTCTGAAAGTGTTACTAGCATTTTCACGATTGACTCTTACAAGAAGAAGTGTTGTCCAAATGGTAGACCGAAATGAAATTACCCCAATGTCGACATGTCTTTGTAGGCTCACCCAAAAAGTAAAGGCATGAGTTTGTATATGCTACACTAACTAGTTTATTGATGGAATGGCATTGAACACATGTTATCAGAGTACATCCATGATATTTAATAAGGTGGCCATTTGCTTCAAAGCTTGGTACAGTATATACGGGATCCCAAAGACCATGTTCTACCGTCGGAGGGATGAGTGGCTAATGGAGCGCGAACCTCAGTACATGGGAACACTCGCTTGGTCAAAACCCGCTCTCACATTATGGCAGCCATAGAGATACTCAAGAATGCAGACAGGATGCCTCATAAATGCCAAACCACAAATGCAAGGGTCAAGGAAAATCTCAAGTTTTACCTTCAATCTACACTCAATTGAAGCTGTGTGAACATTGAACAAGTGCCTCAATTTGATGGGGCTTCAAGCAATTTGCACTGGTACCTTCAACAACATATATGGAATATTCATTTTAAGAATGTGAGATTACAAAACACTCTAGCTTTTTCAAGTGTGACACTTGTACATCATTAAAGGCTGCAGAGGCTTGTGCAAAAACCTTGGTGGAGATACTGCCATTCAAAAGAAGATGGAGGCCCACATGATTGCCACAACAAACTTGTCGGTCTCAGTACTATGCACACCGCATGCTTTCTATCTCACGCCCATCAGAATACATGTGCTTGATCCATGACAAGATGGATCATTCAAAAACCAGCATTCCAAGGCTCGTTGCAACACCAAAGTGCCTTGAAAATGTCAAAACTTCCGATTTCAATGACAAATGTGTTAACACATGGACACGATTGTGAGTCATATGACACTTTTCATTTCCACATTGTCTAGTGACTCCAATTTCACTTTTGGGTCGTTGGCCATTGTGTTTCAGAAACCTTGAAGCCCACTAACAAACAAGTCCTATCAGTGATCTCAAAGAGAAGAAACAACATCTTCAACCTTACATAATGCTCTCATGAGCACGTTTGCACTTGAGGCTACTTGGGAATATGAGCATTGTCAGCAGCTTGCACAAAAAAATAGATGGCCCTGTTGAGAGTTCTGGTTCAGTGGAAGGATGTAGCTCAAATAGTGTACATGTGTTCTCAACATCAAATAAGCTTCCTCGTCATTTGCTTTTACAGATGGATAATTGTGCAAGTGAGAACAAAAATAGGTAAATCATTTTAGTTAAGGTTTCTCAAGCTCATACTTACTTTTATTTTCTAGATATGTGCTAGCATACTTATCAATGCTTGTTGCCAAAGGTGTGTTTGAGACAATCATGATATGTTTCGTTATGGTTGGTCACACTCATGAAGATATTGATGCGTTCTTCAGCAAGTCTCCAACTCTACAAAAAGGACAAGTGCACTTACCTTAATGCATATGATGGATCTTTTTGAAAATTGCATCTCCAAAAAAAGTTGTGCTTTGCTTGTGACTAAGGTGCCAGACTTCAAAAAGTTTTTCAAGGAGTATATAAAAGAGGGAGCGATTCTTTAGTTGGTCACCTTGTGCCGCTACAATTCTTTTTCTCCATAAGAGATGGTATACCTATTATGCAGTACAAGTTACGGCCATTAGAGTAGGAAGTGGTTACCGAAAGAGGGCTTAATGCTCTTCAAAAGTGGAGAGGATGGAAAGCCACTTCTCCCAAAAGGACAACCAGACCCTATTCCATTGAGTGCCCAGCTCAAGGAATAAGAGTTATTATTGATGGCATCAAAAAATATGTGGCATGGGTTCAAAAATTGATGCCAAAGAATTCTAATAAGGCAACTGGTTACTCAGAACTTTATAAGCATGTGGTCGACTATTGGGAGACTATGGTTCGAGAGTTAGAAGGCCTACTATCACAAGTACAGAATTGCAACACCCTTTTTGGCCTAAAACAAGGTGGCGAGAGGAGATTGAAATGACAACACTAAGCACAAACGACATAGAAGCCAATAGTATGTGGAAGTGCAAACCCCACACTTTGTTGGACAAAGGAACCAAAAACCTAAAGCATATTTTGATTGCTGCAAAAATCTTCAAAAACTAATTATGGTTCTCATTACTCTAGATGTGTCATAATCAGCTATTTGGATGGATCAAATTATCGACACGCCTGAAGTAATCACAAAAATAGTATAGTTAAGGTTGCATGGTTCAAACCACAAAAAGACGACATAAGAAGGAGAGCGAAAAATATAGTGGATGCTTGAGAAAACATGGTCTCCCAACAAAGACCCAGCATGTTTTATAAATGTTAAATCCATTCGATATGGGTGAATGTCAAGAAGCGTTGAAAAGTCATGATTAACAAAGCTGCAAGAGAATGTATGTTTTCTAAAGCTTAAAGCAATTAAAATTATAAAATATCGTATATTTAATATTCATAATTATAATAAACTCTTTAATAATAGTACCAAATTATTTACTTAACTATTATAAATTTATAAAAAGATATGGAAGATTGACTATATTATTATAGGATTTATATATTATATATATATTATTACTAGTATAAATTTTAATTAATGTTATATTTAAATATTAATATTTTAATAACAACATCAATATTTATATAATGTAACTCTTATTCTCTTCCTTAATTTTTATATTAAGCCTATACAATCTTAAATATAATATATTATATAATTTAATACCTTCTACTTTTATAATGTTATTAATTTATGCATAAATTTATTAAAAAGTCGATTACAAAAATAGAATATTCTAAAGAATATTCTATCTTCAAACATAATTTTAAAGAATATTCCTTTAATATTAGAAAATGCTAATTAATTAACTAAAATTGCTAATTATTATGAAATGGGACTATAGACATGCCCATTTTAGTTACAACTTGCATTTTTCTCTTGTTAACTAGTTTTTCTTTTATTATAATTGTTAATTAGCTTTTCTTTTATTATAATTATTAACTAGCTTTTCTTTATAAATTGTTTAACTAGTTTTTCCTTATTATAATTGTTAACTAGCTTTTCTTTTATTGTAAATGTCCATAGTAGGCCACTTGCTATTCCACATTATAGAACATGAAAACAAAGGGGCTAATTATATGACGCATCTGAAATAATGAAAACCATCATTAGTTTTTAAAATCTTTGCAGCAATCAAAAGTATGCTTTAAGTTTTGGTTCCTTTGTCCAACAAAGTGTGGGTTTGCACTTCCACATCACTACTGGCTTCTATGTCGTCTGTGCTCAGTGATGTCATTTCAATCTCCTCTTGCCACCTTGTTTTAGGCCAAAAAGGGTGTTGCAATTCTGTACTTGTGATAATAAGCCCTTCTAACTCTCAAACCATAGTTTCCCAATAGTCGACCACATATGCAAGTTGTAACTAAAATGGCATGGCTATAGTCCCATTTCCTAATAATTAGCAATTTTTAGCTATTTAATTAGCATTTTCTAATATTAAAGGAATATTCTTTTAGAATATATGTTTTGAAAAGAGAATATTCTTTAGAATATTCTATTTGTATTCTACCCTTTAATAAATTATAGCATTCATTGAACAAAAATTAATAACATTAAAAAAAGTAGAATGTATTAAATTAATAATATATTGCCTAATATAACAATTAAGGAAGAGCATAAGAGTACATTATATAAATATTGATGTTTGTTATTAAAATATTAATATTTAAATATAACATTATTAATTAAAAATTTGTAGTAGTAATAATTATATATAAAATCCTATAAAACCTATATAGTCAATCTTCCATATCATTTTTTAAATTTATATAGTTAAGTATACAATTTGGTACTATTATTAAAGAGTTTATAATAATATGAATATTAAATATATGATATTTTATAATTTTGTAATTGCTTTAAGCTTCAGAAAACATACATTCCCTTGCAGTTTTGTTAATCGTGACTTTATCAACGCTTCTTGACATCCACCCATATCGAATGGATTTAACATTTATAAAACATGCTGGGTCTTTTTGATTGGGAGACCATGTTTTCTCTAGGCATCCATTATATCTTTCGCTCTCTTCTCGTGTCGCCTTTTTGTGGTTTGAACCATGCAACCTTAACAATACTATTTTTTGTGATTACTTCAGGTGTGTCGATAATTTGACCCATCCAAATAGGCTGATTATATGACGCATCTGGAGTAATGAGAACCATCATTAGTTTTTGAAGATCCTTGCAACAATCAAAGTATGCTTTAGGTTTTTGGTTCCTTTGTCCAACAAAGTGTGGGTTTGCACTCCACATCACTACTGGCTCTATGTCGTCTGTGCTCAGTGATGTCATTTCAATCTCCTCTCGCCACCTTGTTTTAGGCCAGAAAGGGTGTTGCAATTCTGTACTTGTGACAGTAGGCCCTTCCAACTCTCGAACAACAGTCTCCCAATAGTTGACCACATGCTTATATAGTTCTGAGTAACCAGTTGCCTTATCAGAATTCTTTGGCATCGATTTTGAACCCATGCCACATATTTTTTGATGCCATCAATAATAACCTCTTGTTCCTTGAGCTGGGCACTCAATGGAATAGGGTCTGGTTGTCCTTCTGGGAGAAGTGGCTTTCCATCCTCTCCACTTTTGAAGAGCATTAAGCCCTCTTTCGGTAACCACTCCTGCTCTGATGGCCGTAACTTGTACTGCATAATAGGTATACCACTCGTATGGAGAAAAAGAATTGTAGCGGCACAAGGTGACCAACTAAAGAATCACTCCCTTCTTTTATATACTCCTTGAGAAATTTTTTGAAGTCTGGCACCTCAGTCACAAGCAAAGCACAACTTTTTTTGGAGATGCAATTTTCAAAAAGATTCATCATATTGCGTAAGGTAAGTGCACTTGTCCTTTTGTAGAGTTGGGACCTTGCTGAAGAACGCATCAATATCTTCATGAGTGTGACCAACCATAAGGAAACTGAGCGTGATGTTTCAAACACACCTTGGCAACAAGCATTGACAAGTATGCTAGCACATATCTAGAAAATAAAAGTAAGTATGAGCTTGAGAAACCCTTAAGTAAAATGATTTACCTATTTTGTTCTCGCCTGCACAATTATCCATCTGTAAAAGCAAATGACGAGGAAGCTTATTTGATGTTGAGGACACATGTACACTATTTGAGCTAGATCCCTCCACTGAACCTGAACTCTCAACAGGGCCATCTGTTTTTGTGCAGGTTGCTGACAATGCCTCTCATATTCCCAAGTAGCCTCAAGTGCAGACGTGTTCATGAGAGCATTATGTAAAGGTTGAAGGTGTTGTTTCTTCACTTTGAGATCACTGATAGGATTTGTCTGAGAGTGGGCTTCAAGGTTTCTGAAACACATGGCTAACGACCCAATAGTGAAATTGGAGTCGCTAGACCAATGTGGAAGTGAAAAGTGTCCATATGACTCACAACCGTGTCCATGTGTTAGCACACCTGTTAAAGAAATCGGAAGTTTCATGACATTTCCAAGGCACTTTGGTGTTGCAAAGAGCTTTGGAATGCTGGTCTTTGAATGATCCATCTTGTCATGGATCAAGCACAGATACTCTGATGGGCGTGACACAGAAAGCATGCGGTGTGCATAGTACTGAGACCGACAAGTTTGTTGTGCAATCATGTGGGCCTCCATCTTCCTTTGAATGGTAGTGATCTCCACCAAGGTTTTTGCACAAGCCTCTGCAGCCTTCAATGATGTACAAGTGTCACACTTAGAAAAGCTAGAGTGTTTTGCAATCTCCACATCCTTAAAATGAGTATTCCATATGTTGTTGAAGGTACCAGTGCAGATTGCTTGGAGCCCCATCAAACTGAGGCACTTGTTCACATGTTCACACAGTTTCAATTGAGTGTAGATTGAAGGTAAAACCTTGAGATTTTCCCTGACCCCTGCATTTGTGGTTCGGCATTTGTGAGGCATCCTGTCTGCATTCGCTTCCACAAAAGCCTTGAGTATCTCTATGGCTGCCATGATGTGAGAGCGGGTTTTGACCAAGCCAGTGTTCCCATGAACTGAGGTTCGCGCTCCATCTAGCCACTCATCCCTCCGACGGTAGAACGTGGTCTTTGGGATCCCGTATATACTGTACCAAGCTTTGAAGCAGATGGCCACCTTATTAAATACCATGGATGTACTCTGATAACCTGTGTCCGAGGCCATTCCATCAATACACCCAGTTAGTGCAGCATATACAAACTCATGCCTTTGCTTTTGGGTGAGCATACGAAAGACATGTCTACATTGGGTAATTTCATTCCGGTCTGCCATCTGACAACACTTCTTCTTGCAACAGTCAATCGTGGAAATGCTCGTAACACTTTCGGAAGATGTAGGATCCATCTTTTACCCTCTTGCTGAAACTTGCAGGGGAAATCTACAACCCATGAATCGCCTTTTTCTTACAATAGGACCAATGCAAGGAACCTCTTCAAATATGAGTTGTTCTTCCGGGTTGTTATTATTGAAATCCAACCCAGAATATGTTGAACCATCTTGCCGTCTTAATTCAGATGTTCGCCACCTCACGAGGGATCCAGGATACAATGTGCCATTAGGTGAAACCTCTGTCACAACTACACCCACGAAGTCGGACCCTAGTTTCTCTTCTGACACTGCTTCCATTGGATTATAGCTGCGATGATGCCTCTTCCGACTTCAATCTCACGAAGAAAGAGAATCACCTCATCCATCACAGCAGGTAAGCCATCATCTGGTAAACTCGTGCTACTATTTGTTTGTGACTCTGCATATTCTGTGTCAGCCTTGACTTCATCCAAATTCCACAATACAGGAGAACCCTCCTCAAATTCCATTCCCAGAACCTCAACATGCTTGAAAATGGTGTTCACCCATACGTACACACAAGATCCTTGGGAAATATTGTGACATGATGCATTATTATCTCGAACTTCCACAGTTCCAATGCCAACTATCTCGTTGTTCCGAAGAAGACATACTTTATCTCCAGTATTAAACATATTGTCCTGCACATAAATAATTGTATTATTTATGATATCTGTTTATGAAATATTTTTAAGAATCTGAATTACGGTTACTTAATAATATGCATATGCAATAATACATAATTATGTTTAGAGATAATATCTCATGTTTGATTAATACAACTGATGGCGGGATTAATCCCGCCAACGAATTCCTCCGACGAGGAACGTCGGCGGGATTAATCCCGCCGCCGACTCAACCCCTTCGGAGAGAGTCGGCGGGATTAATCCCGCCACCGACTCAACCCCTTCGAGAGAGTCGGCGGGATTAATCCCGCCGCCTACTCAACCCCTTCGGAGAGAGTCGGCGGGATTAATCCCGCCTTGGACTCCCTCCGACAAGGAAGAGCCGGCGGGATTAATCCCG
>PUQB01000259.1:242648-344864 GCA_003024785.1 Selaginella tamariscina
TGGGCGGCGGGATTAATCCCGCCCCCACCCATCCCTGTTCAAAAATGCCGCAGCCAATATATATGTGTGAGCGCATGATTTACGAGAGGGCGGCGGGATTAGCCTCCGAACCTTCATTACCCGGTGGCGAGATTAATCTCCGAACCTTCATTACCCCATTGGTATGTTGAATCAATCCCGACTAACTCTGTCTGAGACGGAGAAGGTTTACAAAATACCAATGGAGGGAACCGAGAAGGGTGGTGGGATTAATTTCACCATCCCTTACATGGTGGGCGGGATTAATCCCGCCGCGTACGCATGCCCTGCGCGGAATCGGGCGGGATTTATCCCGCCGCCATTGGCCTGCCTGAAGGGCCTAGGCGGCGGGATTAATCCCGCAAGATTTCGCACAGGGCATTGGCGTTCGGCGGGATTAATCCCGCCGACTAAGGCCCGAGTGAAGGGCCTGGGAGGCGGGATTAATCCCGCCGGACGCCAATTCCCTGCTCGGAATCGGGCGGGATTAATCCCGCCGCCATTGGCCTGTCTGAAGTGCCTAGGCGGCGGGATTAATCCCGCCCGATTCCGCGAAGGAAATTGGCGTCCGGCGGGATTAATCCCGCCGCATAGGGACCGAGTGAAGGCCATGGGCGGCGGGATTAATCCCGCCGAGTCTTCAATGCCTGTTGGAGAAATGAATCTCGCCACCCTTCCCTTTTTCCTCCATTGGTGAGTTGGACCAATCCCAAACGTTTCTGTCTAAGACGTAGAAGGTTTACAACATACCAATGGAGGGGACTGGGAAGGGTGGCGAGATTCATTTAACCATCCCTTACATGGTGGGCGAGATTAATCCCGCCCCTTTCTGGAGTCACTGAAGGGGTGTGAGAAATAAATCCTGCCCAGTTCTCTCTGAGACCGAGAAGGGTGGCAAGATTAATTCCGCACTCCCGTTCAAGGCCTCCAGAAAGGTGGCGAGATTAATCCCGCCCACTCTTTCAGGAGGCATTGAAGGGGTGGCGAGATTAATCCCGCCGCACCTTCCATGTGAATATATATGTGTATTAGTATATATAAGTTGCATATCTCATTTTATTTACTTTTATCATCTCTTCATATTATTTCGAGTAAAAGCTAGGAATCTATGTAAAACTGTCCAGAGCTCACATTTGTGGTGGTTCTAAAACGAAATGTTATCTTTCTTTTGCACTAACACAAATGTGAGCTTCGGACAGTTAATTACATCTACTTCTCTCTGTGTATTATTTTTGTATATTCGGGTTTATACAAGTGTGTGTGCGTTTTTATATAATTTATATTTATAGTGTATTATTTTGCAGAAGGACGATTTGATCAAACAAGGAGATCGAGTCATTAGTATGGAGTCGTCGTCAAATTCTGGGTAAGAATTAAAATAAAATCTGTTATACTCGGATACTTGAACTAATCATTTTTGTATTCAGATGTGGAATTGAGGTGACATTAAAGACAAGAGCAGGAGAAGAGATGGGCAGGGGGATTCTGGAATCAACTTGGCCATATTTTAAGATAAATGGGAAGCGCATTGGAGCAACCATGGCTGCTGTCAAATTAACCTCTGTCACATCTCATGGACAAGCAAAACAATGGAAAGTTGATTCGCTAGTCAAGCACCCGAAAGCAGGCTGCGAACCCAGATTGGACGATGCTCGACAGATATGCCTTGTTCCATCCAATGTCACGTTTTCGGATCCAGAGGTCGTCAGTTACAACATTAATCTCGGGTGGTTTTGTCGACTTGTGGATAATGACGTTCACGTGTTCACTAATGATGTTGACCTTGGAGTTCTTCTTCAACTCAACGAAAGCCCATCTATGGAGGGGATCCATCTGGATGTCTACTTCGAAGATCTTCAGACTCATCGAGTAGGTGTATTGTCAGGAGATATTGTTTCACAATACAGAAAATCAGCAAGTGGAGCAATCTTCCCTCTTGACATTGAAGAAGAACACAGCGACATCATAAGGGAGATTGAGAAGGTGGCTCGGTCTCAGGTTCTCTACAGATCACGTTCAATTTGCTTAGGAAGCTTCGGGAGCTGGAGCAGTGTGCCGAGAACACTAGAACAGCTGCAGTCGGGGATCACACATGTTGATTCGGATCGCAAAAGAAAATCATCAATCGTTTTGTCAGCTGCACCTGTGGCATCTCATGCTGCAATAAGTCACAAGGAAATGATGTTGGATGATAAGATTTATCCTTGTAGGGTTAAATATTGCAGCGTCAACCCAAACTTCAATTACAGGCCACTCAACCAGGAACGTGTAGCTGAGCTCATGGAGAAGATGAAGGACGACAATTCTTATACCGTTCCACATAATGCTGTTTTGTGTCCATACTATGAAAGAAGGAAGGGTGCTGACAAAGTCTGGATCACAACACCAGAACAACTCATGAAGATTCAGACGGAGAATAAAAGATCTATCAAGTACTACATCATTAGTGGCCAGCACACAATAACGGCAGCCCAACGACTTCTCGAAGAACACAACAAAGGAACGATGGCAACAAAACTTTCCGAGCATACCCGTGAGAAGCTGACAAAAAGATCGGCGTTTTTAGCTAAGCCGAATCTCACAATCGAGCAGTACCATAAGTTATCGGCGGAATGGGACGCTGCCGACACCAACCACTACAACAGCAAAATATGGGAGAAGTTTAAACACACGCGAGCCGTGTGGGAATCTCTTCAGCGACCACAAAGAGCTACCGCAGGGAATACACAATCTGCGGAATATCGGGTAAGCAAATTGTTTGGGCGGGATTTATCTCGCCGGTATATTAATCTGTCTTTTTCCTCAGAGAGTTGAAGAAATTGCAGCAGTTGATTTTGCCCAGGTGGGCGGGAAGGAAACATCATTTCTGATGATGTTGATTTCTTGCCCCGAAGATAGGATCTTTGCCAAATGGTTGGGGATTATGGAATCCTTTTCAAAAGGAACACTGAAGAAGAAGCAGACAAGTGAAGGGGAGCCCTCAGAAAAGTCTGCAAAGAAACCCAGTAAGACGCCGAAGGCTAAGTCTGTTCAATCTATAAAGGATGTAGACAACGATTTCAAGCTCACATGGTTGAAGCCTTTAAATGGAACAACGATGGAGGAGATGGAAATCTTGGCTGATTTGGTGATCGATGGCAAACTACAAATCAATAACAGCAGCCCAACCTCTCCTTTTCATCTCAAGGCAATGGAGTTGAAGACGGTCAGGCATTTCAAGGAGTGGTTGGGAATACACTGCCACAAACTGGGTTGGACCTCGACTTCAACATATGAAGAGGTTAGCAAATATTTGCATGTGACGAACGATGATATGCTTGTCGAATGGGTGAACCAATCGGAAGATCTGGGCAAGAATCTATTGCACGCCAACGCCAAAAAGGAGAACATTGGGATGACGCCTTCTCTTATGGCAGTCCTTCAGCAGCGGAGAACCGAATTGAACCTTATAAAGGAGGATGCTACGAATCACGACAAGCCCTACAGATGTTTGTTGTTAGATTCGGAGACTTTATGGGGTAACATCACTGCTTGTAGGAAACCGTTTCAATTGTTCGTGATGGATCGGCGGGTGTCAAAAAATCTTTCGACAGATAGGGCACTAGAGGATCTGGTGGAGAAACTTAGCCGTGCAAGCATATACATAGAAGGTATTTATTATTGAATTCATGCTTGCGCTCTTCACTGATACCTACTTTTTCAGGTATTTATTTCTTGATTCTTGCTCATGTCACCGATACTTTTGCCTTCGCCTTCGCCAAGAAGAATAGACATCGTTGGACAGGATTTTATATGAACGATGCTAATCCCAAGTGCATTGATACTGTTGTTCACTTGGTTGTTAGGAATGCGCCAAACAATTTCAAGCTTCCAAATGACTGGCCAGGCATCTGTTTGCACTCCAACGGCCCTGAACCTCCATCCGATACACCGATAGGTATGAGTGACGTATTCGGCAATGTACGTTATCCAAACATTACAAGTCAAGCGGCACGGAGCATCGTCAACTTGATCAGGGGTCCTCACAGTGATGCGTGGGTTTTTGACTACTGCACTAGGGGGTCCGTCTTGAAGGAGTGTTACCTTCGGCATACATGTGTGTTTGCCGTTGAAGGATAAGACCATGGTTGAGGACCTGAACAAGTGGATAGATTGGGTCTCAACTGAGTACCCCAACGATCCATAAAGGCGTATTTGAGAAAGTTCCCTCCAGATAAGTGCGATAGCTCTGAAGGTGAATCTGGTTCAATCTCGGAGTCTGAGAACGAACATCAATCAGATATTAGACCGGAAGTTATCTCGAGGAGTACAGAACATTCGCACACTCCAGGACCCATGGAAACATCAATAGAAGATGCAGAAGATCTTGAACCATCTCACAAGCGGCTTAGACCTTCTTCGCCTCACTCAGAAGGTAATAGCGAAGAAGAATTTTAATGAATTGATAGAGTGATGAATAGTTGTAAATGAGTGTAACATAAGGCATTTTTGTATATTTCTTTTATATTTGTACAGAAAATAAATTCTCAAGGATTAATGAAGCTTTTAGTTCAAACATGGGTCACACATTAACAAGGTAAATAATATACCTTGATAATTTTAAGGTCAGCTAATTATCATTTTGCAGATGTAATGAAATAATTGAGAACATGGATTTTCAGCATTGCCATGAGGTAAGAGAGGGGTTTGGCGACAATTTTTGTGCCACATGTCAGAATGACAGAGTTCATGCAGGAAATGGATAATAATGCAGCTCAAAACATCGTTACCATGGGGGCCACTTCAGTTTTTCATCATCATTTTTATTGGCTTCAGTTCCGAAATCAATTTCTTCAGCGCATGCAATATCTGAATCTTGTAAGGATGATGTACAATTAAATGATGAAGGGATAGTGGCAACGGATAAATGTGAAAGGGAGCAAACAAGTGATTTGCAAAGTATTCAAGAGGCAACGCTATCTCATGTTACTCATGGCCATATTGTGTTGTTGGATGTCAATGGTGTTCTGCTTCATCGACAAAGGCCCGAAGATAAAAAAGAAATCAAACAAGGAGATTTCATTCCTTGTCATGGTAAATTTCGATATGATATTATTTTTCGTCCAGGGTTGGATCGTCTCTTTCAAAAGCTTAAGGAGATGGGTGCGCTTGTGGGGATTTGGTCATGCATGCAGATTCATAACTTAACACCGCTGTTGAGTTTACTTAAGAAACATTGTAGTGTTGCAGAAGAGGTGATTCGTAAAGATTGGATTTTTGACCAGCGAATGTGTATAAACCTCTCGAATTTCACAATATAAGAAAGGAAAGCAAGCCATACTTCTTCAAGAATGAAAGAATAATTGGGACTCATGGGGAGATCAGTCGCTTAAGGATAACGAAGAATGCACATATCTTAGTAGTAGACGACTCTCCTCAGAAGGCTATGCTCAACCAAAACATTGCTTGTATTCATCCAATCACTTTCGATCCATATTCTGATATCGATATCATGGATGAGCTAGTGAACTACTTGGATACGTGCCTCAGAAAGAAGAATCTCGAAAATTTTTGTGAGCAGTATCCACCGTATCATACATTTCCTGAAGCTTTTCTTTCTCGTGATATTGAATTTTATAAAATGAAGGATAGCAACCGGGCGCTTTATAATATTATTCTTAAGGAACGTCAGTTTTTAGATGAGCCTTTATGCAGACCTTCTCTTATCACATCTTATGTATTAACAAGGATGGCAACTCCCAATTGCATTCGTGAGAGTGTTAAGTGGTGGCAACAACATCAAGATATTGACCAAAATGATTTGATTAATCCGGAGAGTGATGATTTAGACAAAATGAAAAGATTTCTTTGTATGATAGAAGAAAGTATTTATAAAAAAATTAACATGTTGATAAGAAAATGATTTCATTTGTAATTATGTTTGATAGTATTTTCATTATTGTAAACTATTTTTAGAATAATATGAATATTCTAAGATATTTTAGGAATATTCCTTACTAAGTAAGGTTATTGAAGGATTAATTAATTAATTAATTAATATTTAAGGCTTAATTACATATTAATTAAATGATTAATTAATAATTAAAACTTAAGTATTAATTAGTAATTTATTTTATATTCCCATTTTCACGTATCATGCCCACTTTAGTTACAACGTGCATACATGCTTATATAGTTCTGAGTAACTAGTTGCCTTATCAGAATTCTTTGGCATCAATTTTTTGAACCCATGCCACATTTTTTTGATGCCATCAATAATAACCTTTTGTTCCTTGAGTTGAGCACTCAATAGAATAGGGTCTGGTTGTCCTTCTCAGAGAAGTGGCTTTTCATCCTCTCCACTTTTGAAGAGCATTAAGCCCTCTTTCAATAACCACTCCTGCTCTAATGGCCGTAACTTGTATTGCATAATAGGTATATCATCTCTTATGGAGAAAAAGAATTGTAGCGGCATAAGGTGACCAACTAAAAAATCGCTCCCCTCTTTTATATACTCCTCGAAAAACTTTTTGAAGTTTGGCACTTAGTCACAAGCAAAGCACAACTTTTTTTGGAGATGTAATTTTCAAAAAGATCCATCATATGCGATAAGGTAAGTGCACTTGTCCTTTTTGTAGAGTTGGAGACCTTGCTGAAGAACGCATCAATATCTTCATGAGTGTGACCAACCATAAGGAAACTAAGCATGATTGTCTCAAAACACCTTTGGCAACAAGCATTGACAAGTATGCTAGCACATATCTAGAAAATAAAAGTAAGTATGAACTTAAGAAACCCTTAACTAAAATGATTTACCTATTTTTGTTCTTGCCTGCACAATTATCCATCTGTAAAAGCAAATGACGAGGAAGCTTATTTGATGTTGAGAACACATGTACACTATTTGAGCTACATCCCTCCACTGAACCAGAACTCTCAACATAGCCATCTGTTTTTTGTGCAAGCTGCTGACAATGCCTCTCATATTCCCAAGTAGCCTCAAGTGCAAATGTGTTCATGAGAGCATTATGTAAAGGTTGAAGGTGTTGTTTCTTCTCTTTGAGATCACTGATAGGACTTGTTTGTGAGTGGGCTTCAAGGTTTCTAAAACACATAGCCAACGATCCAATAGTGAAATTGGAGTCACTAAACCAATGTGGAAGTGAAAAGTGTCCATATGACTCACAATCGTGTCCATGTGTTAACACACATGTCAATAAAATCGGAAGTTTCATAACATTTCCAAGGCACTTTGGTGTTGCAACGAGCCTGGAATGCTGGTCTTTGAATGATCCATCTTGTCATGGATCAAGCACATGTATTTTGATGAGCGTGAGACAAAAAGCATGCGGTGTGCATAGTACTAAGACCGACAAGTTTGTTGTGCAATCATGCGGGCCTCCATCTTCTTTTGAATGGCAGTATCTCCACCAAGGTTTTTGCACAAGCCTCTACAGCCTTTAATGATGTACAAGTGTCACACTTGGAAAAGCTAAAGTGTTTTGCAATCTCCACATTCTTAAAATGAGTATTCCATATTATGCTATTGGATGGTACCAGTGCAGATTGCTTGAAGCCCCATCAAACTGAGGCACTTGTTCACATGTTCACACAACTTCAATTGAGTGTAGATTGAAGGCAAAATCTTGAAATTTTCCCTGACCCCTGCATTTGTGGTTCGGCATTTATGAGGTATCATATCTGCATCTTGAATTGCGAGCATGTTTTCATTTGCCTTAATGTCTTGCATGGCATCCCCACTCAACTTATCCCCATTCCTCCATACATCATACCTTGACCTCGTGGGCGTCACATACATTTTACCATCTTCTGCAACAACTGTCGCCCAACTCCCATCGTAGTAGTAACGGTGTTGTCCCATCCAAGCGTGCAATCTCACGAGATGCTTCGTCCAATTCAATGCTCTAGAGTCGTAAACCAGAACTAAAGTGCTGAAATCCCTGCAGTTGTATGAATCAACCCCGACCATAACCTGGTAATGACCATTCCCGACGTCTGAAATTGTGGCAAACTCATGACGCATGCTATAGACCTCCACTTGTGGTAAAGAAGGCAGCTCCTTCCAATTGTTTGTGATGGGATTCCCACTACAAATGCATGTGTCATGCTAAGGCACTTAAAAGGATCAAGACCTGACTCTGAGCAAGACCATACCTTCCTACACTCTAAGCAGCCAATTCGGAACCACTTGGCTAAAGAGCCACTGTATTATAACAACCGATTATGCCACTCGGAGCAACACGGATTGGGCCCCTGCGGGTATTCTTCCAAGATTCGAGTTCCGCAGAGAGAGCCATGACACACACGCTTGTGTCAATATGTGCTCTTAAAACTATCCGAGTCAATCGAATCCTTCCATGCCTTGCATACAGATCGAGCACACAACAAACTTGGAAAAGGAAGCTTGAACAAGATAACACATTGAATGTCAATTGGTAGATATGGAAGAGATGGTGAAGGTTGTGGAATGACTCTTGCTCTCTTCCTAACCCTCCCACCCTCCATTGTTTCTTCAAATCTGAAACTATTAAGATAAAAAGAATTCATATCTAACATGAGGATATACAATCTATGTGGAAGACTAAATACGAAAGTGTAAAATATCAAGACAAATGTGTATTCTAAAGCCAGAAGATATAACGATGGTCGTGAGACTGATTTGGATAGTACTTACAATGGTAGTGTTATATGTAAACTATGTGCTATAATACACAATTCTATATAAGATAGAAATTCATAATTAAATAATAAGAATCTATAACTAGAGGACATAGCATACAAATGATCCAGTCTCCACAAATACACATCAAAGTGTACCCCTAAAAATTTCTGTTTTGGTCATTAATAAAATTCATGTAAATTGTAATACACTAGAATAAATAAGTAGAGCATGCAAAATTGAACTGCTTAAAATTCAAATTAACTAATTATATAATATCACAAAGTGTATAATTTGTAAAGATCAATTCAATATATATAGCTTCTCCTAACCTATACACATACTTTAACAACAAATAATATAATATATCATGAGGATGCTACTAAAACAATTTAGAGTAAGTAGAAGTATTTATATTATAATAGACAACACTAACAAGAATCCGAATTCCATGCACATACATGACAATTTAAAATTAATTTTAAGAAGGGAAAATATTTATATATTATGAATGAACAAAACTACCAAGGGTGGGATTCATGTATCTTTTTGTTAACAAGAACAAATAAGAAGGGAAAATGTTTATACATGTAATATGTACAGGAAAAATATTTAAGAACTGGAATTCCATAAATATCTGTATCTTTATTAAGAACATACCTCTCAGCCAAGACTTTAGTACTATGTAGGATAGGTAGGGTTAATTTCAGTCATATATATATTGAGGTTACCCACGCACAACCACGCGATGCTCGTGTCCACGTGTACATTACGGTGCGTATGTGCATTAAGTATATTCCTTTGCAAAATTGGTCATAATTTATTATGATGTAATTAAAAAACATGGATTTTTTTCTAAATTTCTATATTCATTTTCAAATATAAATCACATTACTGATATAAGCAATTAAAGGTAAAAAGCATTAAAAGTTATAACTTGCACTTTAAATTTGAAGTTAAGTATAATATCTTTAGCATTGCTTGATAGATTTCTTATTTTTATTTTTGCCTTGATTTCTTTATGTTAATCTCCCTCCAACAATATTATATTTATTAATCATCAATATTCATATTCATTATCCACTAAAGCATATTTATCTACAATATATAAACATTTACAAATAAACCTTGTAAAAAGTTTATTTTAAATACACAAATAAAGGGGTTGTCGAATTTATTAATAAAATTTCATAAATAAATTTGTTGTGATAAAACAAAAATAAAGAATATTAATAAATTTAAATAACGATTTACAATATAAAATACTTTTGATATGTATATACACATATGCAATAAAATATAAATATTTTAAAACAAACTTGTTACTTTAATCATTTATTATCCTCTCCATTATAAATAATGTAGTCTTTAATTTTTGCATAGTATGTAATTACAAAGCACTTGCCTTATCGCTATATTAAAATGAAAATTAAAAGAAAGAAAACATGAACCACCACACAAAACCATCCACACCAAATAATAAAAAAAGTACGAGCTAAGGACTTCCAAAGCCAAATCCCACGAGATCATACCCATGTCCACATGCCCATCCGTTAGGCTTGTTCTTAAGAATCTTTAGGTTCCAAACATCCTTCCTCATATCGTACAGAATCATATGCATTGCAACACGATTGTTCGTGTGCCTCCCATCGAAAATCTAAAACACAAATGCAAATATATAATTTACCCAAATTTAACAAATGACATGAAGTTTACCTGTATGAAGTCCTCATGTTTACAACAGTTCACAAATGAAGTCCAGTTGGCCTTACTTGGCCCAAATGTTTTGAGCCACATATCTATCAATGTCTCACTTCTAAAACGCATCCCTTGCTTGTGGATCGACCATATTCCAAGTACCGTTGCATTGTTCCTCTTGTAGTACCCAACCATATAAACCATCCCTCCCCAATTCACCAGTGCAATCACCGGGCATCCTTGGGTTCATACAGCAAAACTTCCCACTCTCTACTCTTTTCTGCACTATAACATGCAAAATACCTCCATACAGCATACCTTGACCTCTTGGGCGTCACATATTTTACCATCTTTGCAACAACTGTCGCCCAACTCCCATCGTAGTAAAGGTGTTGTCCCATCCAAGTGCGCAATCTCATGGGATGCTTTGTCCAACTCAATGCTCTAGAGTTGTAAACCAGAACTAAAGTGCTAAAAGCCCCTGCTGTATGAATCGACTGCGACCATAACCTGGTAATGACCATTACCGACGTCTGAAATCGTGCCAAACTCATGACGTATGCTATAAACCTCCCTGGTGGTAAAGGAGGCAGCTCCTTCCAATTGTTTGTGATGGGATTCCCCACTACAAATGGATGTGTCATGCTTAAGGCACTTAAAAGGATCAACCTGACTCTGAGCAAGACCATACCTTCCTACACTCTAAGCAGCCAATTCGGAACCACTTGGCTAAAGAGCCACTGTATATAACTAACCGATTATTGCCATTCGGAGCAACACGGATTGGGCCCCTGCGGGTATTCTTCCAAGATCCGAGTTCCGCAGAGAGAGCCATGACACACACCTTGTGTCAATATGTGCTCTTAAAACTATCCGAGTCAATCGAATCCTTCCATGCCTTGCATACAGATCGAGCACACAACAAACTTGGAAAAGGAAGCTTGAACAAGATAACACATTGAATGTCAATTGGTAGATATGGAAGAGATGGTGAAGGTTGTGGAATGACTCTTGCTCTCTTCTTAACCCTCCCACCCTCCATTGTTTCTTCAAATCTGCCTGAAACTATTAAGATAAAAAGAATTCATATCTAACATGAGGATTATACAATCTATGTGGAAGACTAAATACGAAAGTGTAAAATATCAAGACAAATGTGTATTCTAAAGCCAGAAGATATAACGATGGTCGTGAGACTGATTTGGATAGTACTTACAATGGTAGTGTTATATGTAAACTATGTGCTATAATACACAATTCTATAAGATAGAAATTCATAATTAAATAATAAGAATCTATAACTAGAGGACATAGCATACAAATGATCCAGTCTCCACAATATACACATCAAGTGTACCCCTAAAAATTTCTGTTTTGGTCATTAATAAAATTCATGTAAATTGTAATACACTAGAATAAATAAGTAGAGCATGCAAAATTGAACTGCTTAAAATTCAAATTAACTAATTATATAATATCACAAAGTGTATAATTTGTAAAGATCAATTCAATATATATAGCTTCTCCTAACCTATACACATACTTTAACAACAAATATATATATATATAAGGATGCTACTAAAACAATTTAGAGTAAGTAGAAGTATTTATTTATAATAGACAACACTAACAAGAATCCGAATTCCATGCACATACATGACAATTTAAAATTAATTTTAAGAAGGGAAAATATTTATATATTATGAATGAACAAAACTACCAAGGGTGGGATTCATGTATTTGTTGTTAACAAGAACAAATAAGAAGGGAAAATGTTTATACATGTAATATGTACAGAGAAAAATATTTAAGAACTGGAATTCCATAAATATCGTATCTTTATTAAGAACATACCTCTCAGCCAAGACTTTAGTACTATGTAGGATAGGTAGGGTTATATTTCAGTCATATATATATTGAGGTTACCCACGCACAACCACGCGATGCTCGTGTCCACGTGTACATTACGGGTGCGTATGTGCATTAAGTATATTCCTTTGCGCAAAATTGGTCATAATTTATTATGATGTAATTAAAAAACATGGATATTTTTTCTAAATTTCTATATTCATTTTCAAATATAAATCACATTACTGATATAAGCAATTAAAGGTAAAAAGCATTAAAAGTTATAACTTGCACTTTAAATTTGAAGTTAAGTATAATATCTTTAGCATTGCTTGATAGATTTCTTATTTTTATTTTTGCCTTGATTTCTTTATGTTAATCTCCCTCCAACAATATTATATTTATTAATCAAATATATCATATTCATTATCCACTAAAGCATATTTATCTACAATATATAAACATTTACAAATAAACCTTGTAAGAAAGTTTATTTTAAATACACAAATAAAGGGGTTGTCGAATTTATTAATAAAATTTCATAAATAAATTTGTTGTGATAAAACAAAAATAAAGAATATTAATAAATTTAAATAACGATTTACAATATAAAATACTTTTGATATGTATATACACATATGCAATAAAATATAAATATTTTAAAACAAACTTGTTACTTTAATCATTTATTATCCTCTCCATTATATAATGTAGTCTTTAATTTTTGCATAGTATGTAATTACAAAGCACTTGCCTTATCGCTATATTAAATGAAAATTAAAAGAAAGAAAACATGAACCACCACACAAAACCATCCACACCAAATTAAAAATAAAGTACGAGCTAAGGACTTCCAAAGCCAAATCCCACGAGATCATACCCATGTCCACATGCCCATCCGTTAGGCTTGTTCTTAAGAATCTTTAGGTTCCAAACATCCTTCCTCATATCGTACAGAATCATAGCATTGCAACACGATTGTTCGTGTGCCTCCCATCGAAAATCTAAAACACAAATGCAAATATATAATTTACCCAAATTTAACAAATGACATGAAGTTTACCTGTATGAAGTCCTCATGTTTACAACAGTTCACAAATGAAGTCCAGTTGGCCTTACTTGGCCCAAATGTTTTGAGCCACATATCTATCAATGTCTCACTTCTAAAACGCATCCCTTGCTTGTGGATCGACCATATTCCAAGTACCGTTGCATTGTTCCTCTTGTAGTACCCAACCATATAAACCATCCCTCCCCAATTCACCAGTGCAATCACCCGGGCATCCTTGGGTTCATACAGCAAAACTTCCACTCTCTACTCTTTTCTGCACTATAACATGCAAAATACCTCCATACAGCATACCTTGACCTCTTGGGCGTCACATACGTTTTACCATCTTTTGCAACAACTGTCGCCCAACTCCCATCGTAGTAAAGGTGTTGTCCATCCAAGTGCGCAATCTCATGGGATGCTTTGTCCAACTCAATGCTCTAGAGTTGTAAACCAGAACTAAAGTGCTAAAAGCCCCGTAGCTGTATGAATCGACCGACCATAACCTGGTAATGACCATTACCGACGTCTGAAATCGTGCCAAACTCATGACGTATGCTATAAACCTCCCCTGGTGGTAAAGGAGGCAGCTCCTTCCAATTGTTTGTGATGGGATTCCCCACTACAAATGGATGTGTCATGCTTAAGGCACTTAAAAGGATCAAACCTGACTCTGAGCAAGACCATACCTTCCTACACTCTAAGCAGCCAATTCGGAACCACTTGGCTAAAGAGCCACTGTATATAACTAACCGATTATTGCCATTCGGAGCAACACGGATTGGGCCCCTGCGGGTATTCTTCCAAGATCCGAGTTCCGCAGAGAGAGCCATGACACACACACTTGTGTCATAATATGTGCTCTTAAAACTATCCGAGTCAATCGAATCCTTCCATGCCTTGCATACAGATCGAGCACACAACAAACTTGGAAAAGGAAGCTTGAACAAGATAACACATTGAATGTCAATTGGTAGATATGGAAGAGATGGTGAAGGTTGTGGAATGACTCTTGCTCTCTTCTTAACCCTCCCACCCTCCATTGTTTCTTCAAATCTGCCTGAAACTATTAAGATAAAAAGAATTCATATCTAAACATGAGGATTATATACAATCTATGTGGAAGACTAAATACGAAAGTGTACAAATATCAAGACAAATGTGTATTCTAAAGCCAGAAGATATAACGATGGTCGTGAGACTGATTTGGATAGTACTTACAATGGTAGTGTTATATGTAAACTATGTGCTATAATACACAATTCTATAAGATAGAAATTCATAATTAAATAATAAGAATCTATAACTAGAGGACATAGCATACAAATGATCCAGTCTCCACAAAATACTCATCAAAGTGTACCCCTAAAAATTTCTGTTTTGGTCATTAATAAAATTCATGTAAATTGTAATACACTAGAATAAATAAGTAGAGCATGCAAAATTGAACTGCTTAAAATTCAAATTAACTAATTATATAATATCACAAAGTGTATAATTTGTAAAGATCAATTCAATATATATAGCTTCTCCTAACCTATACACATACTTTAACAACAAATATATAATATATCATAAGGATGCTACTAAAACAATTTAGAGTAAGTAGAAGTATTTATTTTATATATAGACAACACTAACAAGAATCCGAATTCCATGCACATACATGACAATTTAAAATTAATTTTAAGAAGGGAAAATATTTATATATTATGAATGAACAAAACTACCAAGGGTGGGATTCATGTATCTTTGTTAACAAGAACAAAATAAGAAGGGAAAATGTTTATACATGTAATATGTACAGAAAAAATATTTAAGAACTGGAATTCCATAAATATCTGTATCTTTATTAAGAACATACCTCTCAGCCAAGACTTTAGTACTATGTAGGATAGGTAGGGTTATATTTCAGTCATATATATTGAGGTTACCCACGCACAACCACGCGATGCTCGTGTCCACGTGTACATTACGGGTGCGTATGTGCATTAAGTATATTCCTTTGCACAAAATTGGTCATAATTTATTATGATGTAATTAAAAACATGGATATTGTTTTCTAAATTTCTATATTCATTTTCAAATATAAATCACATTACTGATATAAGCAATTAAAGGTAAAAAGCATTAAAAGTTATAACTTGCACTTTAAATTTGAAGTTAAGTATAATATCTTTAGCATTGCTTGATAGATTTCTTATTTTTATTTTTGCCTTGATTTCTTTATGTTAATCTCCCTCCAACAATATATATATTTATTAATCATCAATATATCATATTCATTATCCACTAAAGCATATTTATCTACAATATATAAACATTTACAAATAAACCTTGTAAGAAAGTTTATTTTAAATACACAAATAAAGGGGTTGTCGAATTTATTAATAAAATTTCATAAATAAATTTGTTGTGATAAAACAAAAATAAAGAATATTAATAAATTTAAATAACGATTTACAATATAAAATACTTTTGATATGTATATACACATATGCAATAAAATATAAATATTTTAAAACAAACTTGTACTTTAATCATTTATTATCCTCTCCATTATAAATAATGTAGTCTTTAATTTTTGCATAGTATGTAATTACAAAGCACTTGCCTTATCGCTATATTAAAATGAAAATTAAAAGAAAGAAAACATGAACCACCACACAAAACCATCCACACCAAATTAATAAAAAGTACGAGCTAAGGACTTCCAAAGCCAAATCCCACGAGATCATACCCATGTCCACATGCCCATCCGTTAGGCTTGTTCTTAAGAATCTTTAGGTTCCAAACATCCTTCCTCATATCGTACAGAATCATATGCATTGCAACACGATTGTTCGTGTGCCTCCCATCGAAAATCTAAAACACAAATGCAAATATATAATTTACCCAAATTTAACAAATGACATGAAGTTTACCTGTATGAAGTCCTCATGTTTACAACAGTTCACAAATGAAGTCCAGTTGGCCTTACTTGGCCCAAATGTTTTGAGCCACATATCTATCAATGTCTCACTTCTAAAACGCATCCCTTGCTTGTGGATCGACCATATTCCAAGTACCGTTGCATTGTTCCTCTTGTAGTACCCAACCATATAAACCATCCCTCCCCAATTCACCAGTGCAATCACCCGGGCATCCTTGGGTTCATACAGCAAAACTTCCCACTCTCTACTCTTTTCTGCACTATAACATGCAAAATACCTCCATACAGCATACCTTGACCTCTTGGGCGTCACATACGTTTTACCATCTTTTGCAACAACTGTCGCCCAACTCCCATCGTAGTAAAGGTGTTGTCCCATCCAAGTGCGCAATCTCATGGGATGCTTTGTCCAACTCAATGCTCTAGAGTTGTAAACCAGAACTAAAGTGCTAAAAGCCCCGTAGCTGTATGAATCGACTGCGACCATAACCTGGTAATGACCATTACCGACGTCTGAAATCGTGCCAAACTCATGACGTATGCTATAAACCTCCCTGGTGGTAAAGGAGGCAGCTCCTTCCAATTGTTTGTGATGGGATTCCCCACTACAAATGGATGTGTCATGCTTAAGGCACTTAAAAGGATCAAACCTGACTCTGAGCAAGACCATACCTTCCTACACTCTAAGCAGCCAATTCGGAACCACTTGGCTAAAGAGCCACTGTATATAACTAACCGATATTGCCATTCGGAGCAACACGGATTGGGCCCCTGCGGGTATTCTTCCAAGATCCGAGTTCCGCAGAGAGAGCCATGACACACACACTTGTGTCATAATATGTGCTCTTAAAACTATCCGAGTCAATCGAATCCTTCCATGCCTTGCATACAGATCGAGCACACAACAAACTTGGAAAAGGAAGCTTGAACAAGATAACACATTGAATGTCAATTGGTAGATATGGAAGAGATGGTGAAGGTTGTGGAATGACTCTTGCTCTCTTCTTAACCCTCCCACCCTCCATTGTTTCTTCAAATCTGCCATTGAAATGAAACTATTAAGATAAAAAGAATTCATATCTAAACATGAGGATTATATACAATCTATGTGGAAGACTAAATACGAAAGTGTACAAATATCAAGACAAATGTGTATTCTAAAGCCAGAAGATATAACGATGGTCGTGAGACTGATTTGGATAGTACTTACAATGGTAGTGTTATATGTAAACTATGTGCTATAATACACAATTCTATAAGATAGAAATTCATAATTAAATAATAAGAATCTATAACTAGAGGACATAGCATACAAATGATCCAGTCTCCACAAATATACTCATCAAAGTGTACCCCTAAAAATTTCTGTTTTGGTCATTAATAAAATTCATGTAAATTGTAATACACTAGAATAAATAAGTAGAGCATGCAAAATTGAACTGCTTAAAATTCAAATTAACTAATTATATAATATCACAAAGTGTATAATTTGTAAAGATCAATTCAATATATATAGCTTCTCCTAACCTATACACATACTTTAACAACAAAAATATATAATATATCATAAGGATGCTACTAAAACAATTTAGAGTAAGTAGAAGTATTTATTTATATATAGACAACACTAACAAGAATCCGAATTCCATGCACATACATGACAATTTAAAATTAATTTTAAGAAGGGAAAATTTATATATTATGAATGAACAAAACTACCAAGGGTGGGATTCATGTATCTTTGTTAACAAGAACAAATAAGAAGGGAAAATGTTTATACATGTAATATGTAGAGAAAAATATTTAAGAACTGGAATTCCATAAATATCTGTATCTTTATTAAGAACATACCTCTCAGCCAAGACTTTAGTACTATGTAGGATAGGTAGGGTTATATTTCAGTCATATATATATTGAGGTTACCCACGCACAACCACGCGATGCTCGTGTCCACGTGTACATTACGGGTGCGTATGTGCATTAAGTATATTCCTTTGCGCAAAATTGGTCATAATTTATTATGATGTAATTAAAAAACATGGATATTGTTTTCTAAATTTCTATATTCATTTTCAAATATAAATCACATTACTGATATAAGCAATTAAAGGTAAAAAGCATTAAAAGTTATAACTTGCACTTTAAATTTGAAGTTAAGTATAATATCTTTAGCATTGCTTGATAGATTTCTTATTTTTATTTTTGCCTTGATTTCTTTATGTTAATCTCCCTCCAACAATATTATATTTATTAATCATCAATATATCATATTCATTATCCACTAAAGCATATTTATCTACAATATATAAACATTTACAAATAAACCTTGTAAGAAAGTTTATTTTAAATACACAAATAAAGGGGTTGTCGAATTTATTAATAAAATTTCATAAATAAATTTGTTGTGATAAAACAAAAATAAAGAATATAATAAATTTAAATAACGATTTACAATATAAAATACTTTTGATATGTATATACACATATGAACAAAATATAAATATTTTAAAACAAACTTGTTATTTAATCATTTATTATCCTCTCCATTATAAATAATGTAGTCTTTAATTTTTGCATAGTATGTAATTACAAAGCACTTGCCTTATCGCTATATTAAAATGAAAATTAAAAGAAAGAAAACATGAACCACCACACAAAACCATCCACACCAAATAATAAAAAAAGTACGAGCTAAGGACTTCCAAAGCCAAATCCCACGAGATCATACCCATGTCCACATGCCCATCCGTTAGGCTTGTTCTTAAGAATCTTTAGGTTCCAAACATCCTTCCTCATATCGTACAGAATCATATGCATTGCAACACGATTGTTCGTGTGCCTCCCATCGAAAATCTAAAACACAAATGCAAATATATAATTTACCCAAATTTAACAAATGACATGAAGTTTACCTGTATGAAGTCCTCATGTTTACAACAGTTCACAAATGAAGTCCAGTTGGCCTTACTTGGCCCAAATGTTTTGAGCCACATATCTATCTGTCTCACTTCTAAAACGCATCCCTTGCTTGTGGATCGACCATATTCCAAGTACCGTTGCATTGTTCCTCTTGTAGTACCCAACCATATAAACCATCCCTCCCCAATTCACCAGTGCAATCACCCGGGCATCCTTGGGTTCATACAGCAAAACTTCCCACTCTCTACTCTTTTCTGCACTATAACATGCAAAATACCTCCATAGCATACCTTGACCTCTTGGGCGTCACATACGTTTTACCATCTTTTGCAACAACTGTCGCCCAACTCCCATCGTAGTAAAGGTGTTGTCCCATCCAAGTGCGCAATCTCATGGGATGCTTTGTCCAACTCAATGCTCTAGAGTTGTAAACCAGAACTAAAGTGCTAAAAGCCCCGTAGCTGTATGAATCGACTGCGACCATAACCTGGTAATGACCATTACCGACGTCTGAAATCGTGCAAACTCATGACGTATGCTATAAACCTCCCTGGTGGTAAAGGAGGCAGCTCCTTCCAATTGTTTGTGATGGGATTCCCCACTACAAATGGATGTGTCATGCTTAAGGCACTTAAAAGGATCAAACCTGACTCTGAGCAAGACCATACCTTCCTACACTCTAAGCAGCCAATTCGGAACCACTTGGCTAAAGAGCCACTGTATATAACTAACCGATTATTGCCATTCGGAGCAACACGGATTGGGCCCCTGCGGGTATTCTTCCAAGATCCGAGTTCCGCAGAGAGAGCCATGACACACACACTTGTGTCATATGTGCTCTTAAAACTATCCGAGTCAATCGAATCCTTCCATGCCTTGCATACAGATCGAGCACACAACAAACTTGGAAAAGGAAGCTTGAACAAGATAACACATTGAATGTCAATTGGTAGATATGGAAGAGATGGTGAAGGTTGTGGAATGACTCTTGCTCTCTTCTTCCCTCCCACCCTCCATTGTTTCTTCAAACATTGAAATGAAACTATTAAGATAAAAAGAATTCATATCTAAACATGAGGATTATATACAATCTATGTGGAAGACTAAATACGAAAGTGTAAAATATCAAGACAAATGTGTATTCTAAAGCCAGAAGATATAACGATGGTCGTGAGACTGATTTGGATAGTACTTACAATGGTAGTGTTATATGTAAACTATGTGCTATAATACACAATTCTATAAGATAGAAATTCATAATTAAATAATAAGAATCTATAACTAGAGGACATAGCATACAAATGATCCAGTCTCCAAAATACTCATCAAAGTGTACCCCTAAAAATTTCTGTTTTGGTCATTAATAAAATTCATGTAAATTGTAATACACTAGAATAAATAAAGTAGAGCATGCAAAATTGAACTGCTTAAAATTCAAATTAACTAATTATATAATATCACAAAGTGTATAATTTGTAAAGATCAATTCAATATATATAGCTTCTCCTAACCTATACACATACTTTAAAACAAATATTCTATCATAAGGATGCTACTAAAACAATTTAGAGTAAGTAGAAGTATTTATTTATATATAGACAACACTAACAAGAATCCGAATTCCATGCACATACATGACAATTTAAAATTAATTTTAAGAAGGGAAAATATTTATATATTATGAATGAACAAAACTACCAAGGGTGGGATTCATGTATCTGTTGTTAACAAGAACAAATAAGAAGGGAAAATGTTTATACATGTAATATGTACAGAGAAAAATATTTAAGAACTGGAATTCCATAAATATCTGTATCTTTATTAAGAACATACCTCTCAGCCAAGACTTTAGTACTATGTAGGATAGGTAGGGTTATATTTCAGTCATATATATATTGAGGTTACCCACGCACAACCACGCGATGCTCGTGTCCACGTGTATTACGTGCGTATGTGCATTAAGTATATTCCTTTGCACAAAATTGGTCATAATTTATTATGATGTAATTAAAAAACATGGATATTTTTTTCTAAATTTCTATATTCATTTTCAAATATAAATCACATTACTGATATAAGCAATTAAAGGTAAAAAGCATTAAAAGTTATAACTTGCACTTTAAATTTGAAGTTAAGTATAATATCTTTAGCATTGCTTGATAGATTTCTTATTTTTATTTTTGCCTTGATTTCTTTATGTTAATCTCCCTCCAACAATATTATATTTATTAATCATCAATATATATATTCATTATCCACTAAAGCATATTTATCTACAATATATAAACATTTACAAATAAACCTTGTAAAAAGTTATTTTAAATACACAAATAAAGGGGTGTCGAATTTATTAATAAAATTTCATAAATAAATTTGTTGTGATAAAACAAAAATAAAGAATATTAATAAATTTAAATAACGATTTACAATATAAAATACTTTTGATATGTATATACACATATGAACAATAAAATATAAATATTTTAAAACAAACTTGTTACTTTAATCATTTATTATCCTCTCCATTATAAATAATGTAGTCTTTAATTTTTGCATAGTATTAATTACAAAGCACTTGCCTTATCGCTATATTAAAATGAAAATTAAAAGAAAGAAAACATGAACCACCACACAAAACCATCCACACCAAATCAATAAAAAGTATAGTAGTTAAAGCTAAGGACTTCCAAAGCCAAATCCCACGAGATCATACCCATGTCCACATGCCCATCCGTTAGGCTTGTTCTTAAGAATCTTTAGGTTCCAAACATCCTTCCTCATATCGTACAGAATCATACGCATTGCAACACGATTGTTCATGTGCCTCCCATCGAAAATCTAAAACACAAATGCAAATATATAATTTACCCAAATTTAACAAATGACATGAAGTTTACCTGTATGAAGTCCTCATGTTTACAACAGTTCACAAATGAAGTCCAGTTGGCCTTACTTGGCCCAAATGTTTTGAGCCACATATCTATCTGTCTCACTTCTAAAACGCATCCCTTGCTTGTGGATCGACCATATTCCAAGTACCGTTGCATTGTTCCTCTTGTAGTACCCAACCATATAAACCATCCCTCCCCAATTCACCAGTGCAATCACCCGGGCATCCTTGGGTTCATGCAGCAAAACTTCCCACTCTCTACTCTTTTCTGCACTATAACATGCAAAATACCTCCATACAGCATACCTTGACCTCTTGGGCGTCACATACGTTTTACCATCTTTGCAACAACTGTCGCCCAACTCCCATCGTAGTAAAGGTGTTGTCCCATCCAAGTGCGCAATCTCATGGGATGCTTCCAATTCAATGCTCTAGAGTGTAAACCAGAACTAAAGTGCTAAAAGCCCCGTAGCTGTATGAATCGACCGACCATAACCTGGTAATGACCATTACCGACGTCTGAAATCGTGGCAAACTCATGACGCATGCTATAACCTCCCTGGTGGTAAAGGAGGCAGCTCCTTCCAATTGTTTGTGATGGGATTCCCCACTACAAATGGATGTGTCATGCTAAGGCACTTAAAAGGATCAGACCTGACTCTGAGCAAGACCATACCTTCCTACACTCTAAGCAGCCAATTCGGAACCACTTGGCTAAAGAGCCACTGTATATAACTAACCGATTATCGCCACTTCGGAGCAACACGGATTGGGCCCCTGCGGGTATTCTTCCAAGATCCGAGTTCCGCAGAGAGAGCCATGACACACACGCTTGTGTCACGATATGTGCTCCTAAAACTATCCGAGTCAATCGAATCCTTCCATGCCTTGCATACAGATCGAGCACACAACAAACTTGGAAAAGGAAGCTTGAACAAGATAACACATTGAATGTCAATTGGTAGATATGGAAGAGATGGTGAAGGTTGTGGAACGACTCTTGCTCTCTTCTTAACCCTCCCACCCTCCATTGTTTCTTCAAAATGAAACTATTAAGATAAAAAGAATTCATATCTAACATGAGGATTATACAATCTATGTGGAAGACTAAATACGAAAGTGTAAAAATATCAAGACAAATGTGTATTCTAAAGCCAGAAGATATAACGATGGTCGTGAGACTGATTTGGATAGTACTTACAATGGTAGTGTTATATGTAAACTATGTGCTATAATACACAATTCTATAAGATAGAAATTCATAATTAAATAATAAGAATCTATAACTAGAGGACATAGCATACAAATGATCCAGTCTCCACAAAATACATCAAAGTGTACCCCTAAAAATTTCTGTTTTGGTCATTAATAAAATTCATGTAAATTGTAATACACTAGAATAAATAAGTAGAGCATGCAAAATTGAACTGCTTAAAATTCAAATTAACTAATTATATAATATCACAAAGTGTATAATTTGTAAAGATCAATTCAATATATACAAGCTTCTCCTAACCTATACACATACTTTAACAACAAATAGTGATTCTCACTACGGGTAATATATCATAGGATGCTACTAAAACAATTTAGAGTAAGTAGAAGTATTTATATATATAGACAACACTAACAAGAATCCGAATTCCATGCACATACATGACAATTTAAAATTAATTTTAAGAAGGGAAAATATTTATATATTATGAATGAACAAAACTACCAAGGGTGGGATTCATGTATCTTTGTTGAAATAACAAGAACAAATAAGAAGGGAAAATGTTTATACATGTAATATGTACAGGAAAAATATTTAAGAACTGGAATTCCATAAATATCTGCTTTATTAAGAACATACCTCTCAGCCAAGACTTTAGTACTATGTAGGATAGGTAGGGTTATATTCAGTCATATATATATTGAGGTTACCCACGCACAACCACGCGATGCTCGTGTCCACGTGTACATTACGGTGCGTATGTGCATTAAGTATATTCCTTTGCACAAAATTGGTCATAATTTATTATGATGTAATTAAAAAACATGGATATTTTTTTAAATTTCTATATTCATTTTCAAATATAAATCACATTACTGATATAAGCAATTAAAGGTAAAAAGCATTAAAAGTTATAACTTGCACTTTAAATTTGAAGTTAAGTATAATATCTTTAGCATTGCTTGATAGATTTCTTATTTTTATTTTTGCCTTGATTTCTTTATGTTAATCTCCCTCCAACAATATATATTTATTAATCATCAATATATTATATTCATTATCCACTAAAGCATATTTATCTACAATATATAAACATTTACAAATAAACCTTGTAAAAAGATTATTTTAAATACACAAATAAAGGGGTGTCGAATTTATTAATAATTTCATAAATAAATTTGTTGTGATAAAACAAAATAAAAATATTAATACATTTAAATAACGATTTACAATATAAATACTTTTGATATGATATATATGTAATGACTAGTATGTGTTTAATTTCTGCATAGAAACAAAAATGGGCATAAAATGGTAAAATGTGAATATTTAATAATTACTAATTATTAAAATATTTAATTAAACACAATTAATAAAATTTAAGAAGATTAAAAAAACCAAATAAGTATATTATATGTTTTCATAAACAAGTACTTGAATATTCCATTAATGTTCTTGAAATTCTTTTTTATTTGATTTATATATTTTAATGAATATATATATAAGAACTTTCAACAAAAATTCCATCAGCATAAATGCCCATATTTATGGATATATTTATATTCCACAATGTGACAACGTATTTTCATCTTCATTGTCCTTGGTATTGTCGCAGTTCTCATCTTATGGCATTATTTGATAGAAATTAGCTTGCGCAATCTTCACCAATTTCGGATTGCTATCAAACAACACTTTTTTTCTTCCGTGTTCAGACTGTAACACCAATCATAATCCTCAATTCCTAAGGGTTAAGTTGGTCATTATAAGAATGGTCAAGAAGTTGTCTCAACAAAAGAAGTAAATTGAATCAATAATTTCATCATGTTCTCATCATTCATACTTTTGCATTCAATAGCCAAGGCATCCCAATAATATTTGGTAAGGTGTGTTGTTTGTCCAATTCATAATACGACTAAGACACCTTGTACTTAATTCTTGTAATTCCATGCAAATGGATCTGATTATTCCAACAAGTCATACTTTTCTTTGATCTACCATCCATACTAAAAATGATGCATTCTCTAGTTGTTCCACCTAGTTCCTTGCAAGCTTCCTCCTCGATAATTGACTCCTAAGTTGTCATCAATGGATATGTTCTGGATGATGTTTTTGCCAACACACGCAGTTTTCTTGTTGAGTATGGCTCGCATTTAATACATTAGCTATATGTGTTCATAAAAATGGAGCAAGTGTAAGTAACTCCCCTATATTTAATAGCAGTTGTTACAATATAACAGCCACAATACAATCTCCAATTGGCACTACTGATGTGGACCCCATGAATTGCTTAATTTGGTATAGAATATTTATTTTCTTCATACCGTATTTTCTGGATCTAATCTGCACTTTTTGCACTATAGCATTTTCTTTTTCCAATTTTTGTGTATTAGTTCTTCTTTTTCCCTCCACCTAAACTTGTTTAGCACATGTCACTACATATGTTTCTGTCAAAGTAACTCCATATTTTCTTCCCACATGCATTTGTAATTCGTTCCTCCTGATCACCTTCTTATTGGACTTCATCCCTTTGTGTTGCTGGTTTTGGTGGTGGTACTCCAAAGTTTATTCACGATGCGGACATTCATGTGAATAATGTCCCATTTCTCCACACATGTAGCAATGGATGTTATGAATCTATTACATTTGGTGGAATAATGTCCTTTTTCCCCACATTTGAAACATGTCACATTTGGATTCCACCATGTGGCATTGGTGGAGGCAATAATAAGGGCAGTCTTGCTTGTTGTACTGGTGTTGGTAATAATGGTTGTCCTCCTGGTGTTATCTCTTTGGTTGACAGTGGGTTGACCACTGTCAAACCGCCAATCAGCTCGAACAACGGCCAGCCTGAGGAAGGTACAACGGGTACTAACTAACAATGATGACTATCAAGCGGCATTGACAATGGGCTAGATCTGATCGTTCGGATCAACTACCAAGCACTCAAGATAGCATGGGTAAGGGAGGCGCATTAATGCCCAATAGAACAAGACTCATCCACATGGCGGCAAACCAGTTGGGGAAGTGCCATCTGGGCCTAAGGCCTAGCCCAATTGACCCACTATTTAAGCAAGAAGGTAAGCAATGGGTCAGGGTTCTTCTATCATTATATCTTGCTCTAACCTTCTTTGGAGAAGGGGGCCATGTTGTATCTTGGCAGGCAATATATATATATATATATATATATATATAAAAAATCCTCTTCTGTCTACCATCACCCTTGCTAGATCTTCCTTCTTCCCTCCCCCCTCCTCGACTGGTTGCACCCATTTGAGGAGGCAGTAGCACTGCCCTAAGGAAGCACCAACCCACATGTACACGGACCCTCATTGCCGTCTGGGTAGAGCCATCATCGCATCTTCCTGCATCTCTCGAGGTAAGCTAGGCCTCCAGCACAAACCGCTGGGACTGGGCATTTGCAACAACGTCCTGGCGACCACTAAGGCTACATAAATTACCACACCTAGCCTGTGGAGTCCCTGACAACCATTTGTGGCGACCACAGAGGGATTTTATTTACATGTGAATAGAATTAACCGTAGCAAACAGAGTTGTAGCTCGAAGGAGGAATCGAAGAGTTAGAATTAACTCATTTGAATAATTGAAGATTAGTTAATACCAATTGGCTAGGAAGATGCATCAAGCTGGTCGGAGGAGGTTGATGAAGGGTAGGGAGATACCTCGAATGCCACAGTCAGCTCCAGCTTTGCCTGTTTGAGAGCATGACACAAACCCCACATGGCAAGAAGCGGAAAACTCGTCATAGCATCATCAAAGTCGGTCGCAAGCTACAAATGACAAAGAAAGGTATGAAGAACCCCTAGCACACCCTAATGGAATCTCAAGTGTAGGAGCGCAGGATGAGCATACTTGGACGTGCGAGACCACTTGGCGATAGCCTATAATGCAAATTGGCGAGATGATGGAAGCCCTCACCCCTCTCAATGTAGACAAAAGCAATGGCTACGATGAGCCTCCGCACCACAGAGCTGAACATGTATTCAATGAGTACCCTCAAGGGAGAAAACCTCGCGCTGAAGAACCCTAGGGAAGGGAATGCTTGTGTTGGAGGTAGAAACTTGAAGCGATGACAATAGGACAGGTATGATAGGGGACGAGAGTCAGAAGTTCCGTTTGGCCAACACTATAAGGGATGCAAGGTAGTAAACCCAAGGCCACTATCACCTAGTAGGGCAAGGTAGATAGGCTACGATGCGTAGAAAGAGGGAAGGAAGAGCCTCATTTGGAAGTCCCGCATAGGGAGGGGCGCCAACCACTGATAAAAGAAACCTTTGCACTAGAAGTTCAGCAAGTTGGTCCAAATCTAAGGGGCCAGATCTGTTCAACTTGCTAAACTCTTGGTGAACTCCTCGAAGGGATTCTGCAATGGCATATGGCAGAGTCGCAACAAACTAGGAGATGAGGGGATATTGTCTTAGGGCGAGGACAATCTACCTTGGCAACCATGACCGCCCGATACCACGAGGGATTCCACAAAGTCGCAGGTCTTACCAAGACACCTGCTAAACGAAGGAATACTGTCCAATCAAGGTATGCTGCACCACCAGCAATCATGCTAATTCCATGAAGGGGGCCCCTGAGGGACAATTGGGGAGCCCATCCTTGTCACCAACCCTCAATAGAAGGCATGTGCATGAGGAGGAGAAGGTACCCATAGGGTACCAAGACTATTGATAGCACGTTTGAATGTGAGGGGCTAGAGCTGAACATAGGCTCAATGAAAACCCATGGAGTGGATCTAGTGACCCTACTGGCATGTGCACTCAATCGGATGCAAGAGAGCATTGTGACAGTGCCCTTACCTGCGTTTTGAGGAGTGAAGGGCGAAGACCCCAACCAACATGTACACAAGTTCAAACAAGTGTGCAAGTTGAGGGATGTAAGCAACAAACCATAAGAAGTTGAGTTTTGCATGCACTCTAGACAAGAAGGCACATACTTGGTGGATGCAATTCCACGAGGCAAATGAAGGAGCTTGTTGGGAGACAGCATGGAGGGTATTCTTAAATACCTTCCAGGAGGAGAAGAGTAAGGAAGAGGTAATCCATAAGCTAACTAACTTGAATCAAAAAAGCAGAAAAGTCTAGATGAATACACGATCTGCATGTTAGGGTACATCACTCGGTTAAGGGATCCCCATTGACTTGACTAAGAAGATGTGGTACCAAAAAGTGTTGTGACCAAAGGTTTGCAAATGGATTAGACTAGATAACGACCAGATGTTTGACAAGTTACTCCGGTACACCAAGAAAGCAAAGTGGTGGGAAGTCGAGAGACACCAAGAGAGGAAGACACAAGACAAGTTTGACATAAAGGGAGCAAATGACACCCCTACAGAAGAGGAGACCCTCTTAAACACCCCAAGGGCCGCAAGAAGGAAACGATGCTCAAGAAGCAAGAAACAAGGATAGCTACTACGTGGGAGGTCCACAAGGCGGTAGCCCAAAAGGAGGACTTGACCACTAGCCTCGCCTAGCTAGGTACATCACACGTGGGGACAAGTATTGCAAAGTGTGTAAGTTTGTGGATCCCACAATATGAACGATTATTACAGGTTGATTAAGCTTATCAATAACACACTACCCCAAGCAACCGCCTTGGCCATTGAGTGAGAGGATGCGGACAACCAAAGGGACCAATGGCATAGGCCAACAATGGTGGCCAACCCCGCCATAGGTCACAATCAGGGGAGTGCAATCAAAGGACACGCTCTCGAAAGTGACAACTATATCGACTAAGGTACAACGACATGGACATACAACCAAAATGCCAGGAGATGGTTTGCACTATGTGCAGCAAGCACCACCCACTTTACCGGTGCTCTTGGATCTCAATGCTCAAACCCATGCTGAAGTGCATATACCAGGTCCATGAGGGTAGCTGAAGGACCAACCCTCTTCCCCACAACACCGAGCCCCACACCACAAGCCAACCACGTAGCAATGTCACCACCGGAACTACAATGTGGGGCAATCACAAGGTCACAAGCCTGACAGACAAGATCACCAATTGACCTCGAGGAGGAAGACAATGGGAATCCAATGAGGAGGAAGTGGCAATAGAACTCGTGGAGCTAGGACACTGAGCATGGAGCGTTGAAGTGGAGACCACTGCGGAGTAGGTAAGACTTGGACAAGGCCTAGGGTCAAGATTGCAAGAAGTCCTCACAGGGAAAGTGCGGGAAACCTAGGTGTCAATGACCCTAGGTGAGCTACTATGGCTATCTCTCGGGTTGTATAAAGTCCTCACTCAAGAGTTGCACAGACCTATTGTAGCCTTGCCAAGGGTCATGATGACAACATCGACTTTGTGGACAATGTACCAACCATACTAGTCCGAGTGACAAGCTGCATAGTCCATAACATGATCATAGATGGAGGATCAAGCGTGAACATCATGTTAGCAGAGCTCCATCAAGAGCTGAGAATGCCACCTCCAAAACCTTACTCTTCCTCATACGAATGGCAAACCAAGCCAAGGTGGCACCCAAGGGCATCATGAGAAAGTAGAAATCGAGATTCGAAGTGTCAAGTTTTGATAAATATTATCATCCTCGACATGCACACAAGAGGGGGGTTCAATTTGCTCTTGGGCTGCCCATGGCTCAGGGCGTGAAGGTGCAGCATGACTGAGAGCACCAGTAGGTTTGATTCCCCACCAAAGGAGACTAATCTCGGTCATAGAAGAGCAAGTCTGGGCACCGTTCCGATCCCAAAAATACCACCTCCTAAACTGGAGTAAGGGACTAGACGATGACGAAGAAGTAGCCATCCTTGTGTGCCTACCAAAGTTATTTGTCGTAGGGGATGTAGACCTCTGACAGGAAGTACAAGAGTTTGTTGTAGTGTACCATGTGACTTGGCTAGAGGACGTGAAAAAACCCTAGAAGCACAAATCCCGAGTTGGCTCATTCTATGGAAGGAAATGAGGAACGCCATCCCACTTACCCAAGAGGAGTACTACGGCAAGCCAATGTATGGGTGGAACATGACCCCCAAAGCAGCTATCAAGTAGGTTAACATAGGCACTAATGAGGAACCCTATCTGGTGAATGTCAATGCTCATATAGGATTAGAATTGAGGGAACAAATTGCCAATTGCCTCCTTAGGCACAAGGAAGTATTTTCTTGGACCTACCATGACTTGAGGCCAGAGTTATGCCAACACAAAATCAAGTTGAAACCTAACGTAAGACCCAACCACCAACAACGATACTGCATCAACCCAAATTATGCTAGGAAGGCCAAGTAGGAGATTGATAAGTGGCTCAAAGTAGACTTCGTCTACCCCATTAAGAACCCAAGGTGTCTATCATTAGTTGTCATCATATCAAAGAAGGACAAGCGGCTAAGGATTTGCATAAACTACCGCCGGTTGAACGCCACCACTGAGAAAGACTCATTCTCCATCCCGTTCATGGAGGCCATCCTAGAGGTGTAGCAAGTCACAAGATGTACTTGTTCATGAATAGCTTTAATGGGTATAACCAAGTGATGGTTGTAGTGGAAGACTAAGCAAAGACCATGTTCATTCACGGATTGGGGGCGTACACTTTTTAAGGTCATGCCATTCAAAACTCTACAACGCTCTAGCCACGTTTCAAAGGTTGGTCCAATGTATATTTCTGAACAACCTCATAGACTTTATCCAGCATTCTTAGACAACTTCACGGCTTATGGACCGGTAGAAGAGCACGTGGCATGTCAAAGTTTTAACTTAAAGGGCCAACACTTGGCAACACCTGGCTGCAAAGTGGCCTTGTAGCGTCATTACCCATATGAGCAACGCTAAGTCTTTCAAAATGACTCCAAGAGTTTGATTCATATGCCTAATTAGGCAAAAGACTCGAGGTCCTACCTTAAGTCCCCTAAAATGACTATCCTCCAAACCCTAGAGATAACCTAAGTAAACTTTAGGATCCTGTCCCAGTAGACCTAGACAGGCTCATGCTCTAACCTAATCAAGGAGACGTGACTTAAACATACCCCCATAACAAAGTTAAGGCATCATTACTTACCCCTTGAGGAATCACCCTCATCTGGGAGTACAACCCCTTTTAGGTACCCTAAACCATAACTAGCTCTTGAGGGTTTGAGTGGCCAAGTCATTACCCTAGATTTAGGGCTAGTACTTAAGGAGATCACGAGTGTGAGCCAGCCATAGGCAAACAAAGTGTTCTATTAAGCAAACTCCTCAAGGCTAGGTTTGGATAACCCTTCCTAACCCTACTAGACACGCCAAACTCATTTACATTAACCAATCAGCCTACCTGGGACAGGTGGGTTTCTAGAAGGTAAGTTCTAGCTTCGCTTAAAGTTTCCTGCAAATACCTAATGACACCGGCCGAACCATCACCAGATACCCAAGTGCACTAAACAGGCATGTTTCCTACTACATCTAGGGTCCATCAACATAATACAGTAGGTAACAACAATCAACGTCCAAAATAAAGGGTCGAGTCATAGTAAAAATTATGACAAAGCCTTTGCCTTATTCCTTAATTTTTAAACATACTTGATGACTTTGTCGTTAAATAATTTGAGCCATCTCAAATGCTTAACTCAATGCCTTTGCATTTTTTGGATTTTCCACTGGTTCACATCTCTACATGTTACGGTATTATAACCTTACATTTCTACATCCCTCATTGTTCTCATTACCCTTTACATAAGGGTCTACTTATTATACCTATCCGCTGATAGTGTATAGCTAAGCCAAACTAAGTATGAAACATTTATTGGAATTAAGCTATTTTTCATTATAAGATACTATTTTTCAAAACCTTGTTGTAAACAGCAAAGTCCAACCAACCTGAAATTAGCCCATCCACTTAATGTGTCATTGACATAATTGCATTCCCAATAATAATTGAATTCAAGTCAAATCTATAATCAAGTGTCATAACTCACTTTTCACAACTGATGTTGTACTCTTTAATAACACTAATCAGTTCAGGGAACAGATATAAGTTAACATACCTTTTTATCAACTTATTATGGAATTCATAAAACTCAACTTATATCTAGTGCGATCTCTAGATATCACAAATCTCAATTGACATGTTCTTATTGTACTCAAAGAGCACAACAACTAGGTACATTCAATAATTCCTAACTCCTTATGTCACTAAGTTTAAAATATTGAATTTCAAAATCTTAATTTCTATGATAAGAGTTTCTCTAAACTCGTAATACTGCACGTCTTCATAACATTATATCCACTTCTAACTTTTAAATTGATTATGTAAATTTTTCAACACTATAAGGAAGTATAGCATTTTATTAATTCAAACAATTAGTGTTTTGACAAGCATCTTTTAAATTAATCCTTATTCTAAAATAGTTACAATTTTTTGATATTGATACTTTTGAATTAATAATGATTGTCTTAACATTCAAATCCCAAGTTTACTAACTAGTTGTTACATTAATGGATATAGTTTTATAATCATATTAATTTATCGAAATACTACAAATATAATATGGACATGGTCTTAATTTATATAAACCGAACTTCAGTTTTGAGACGAAAATATAATGCCTACTTTAATATTTCGAGGAACCATTCAATACTAAGGAAATTATGAATTAGTGTTTGATTCATCTAACTGATTTAATAAGATATTATCTTTCACACTAATGTTATTATGACATCAAAGGGCCACACGAACTTCATGTTTTAGTCATATCTCATAATTCAGTAGATCTCCCAAAACATAAATAAGATATCTAGTTCATTACGTTAAACTAAGATACATTATTCATTCTAAACACCTAATAATTCACAAAGTACTACATTGCTTCTCAAGCAATGTTTTGAGAAATATGTCATTTCTCAACTAACTTAAAAGCATGTTTCAAGTTATATCACTAAAGTATTACCTTACCAAAGTGTCAAACTTAGGTCCGCTTGAGTCTTTATATTTTATGATTATCACCACCTCATATGATCACAAGCAAGTTTCATATTGAGTGCTCCAATCTCAATATTCTGTAGTTATTATACCATACTTTTCCAAATCATTTATAATTAATCTTAAATAGACTGTGACAAATACTTCTAAAGTCTAGAGTATAAATATCTTAATGGATGACGTGATAAGAAACCTCATATTCTTGAACTAAATTTTAGACCATACACTAGCAATCTTGTATCATATTCATCAAGAAGGAACATCAACTTCTTGAGCTAATCTCGCAACTCGATATTGTTCTTTCACAAATATTGAATTAAACTCAAGGAACATCATCAATCTTGGAGATAGAACCAACAAATAACTTATATTAAGGAACACTATTAAACCTTGAGTTAAGAAAAGTTTCACTTTTAACATTCTCGAGGATCGAAGATACATACTTTGTATGTTCTTTGAGTGTCCACATTTGCGACCATGATGCCGAGTCAAGAAACCATCTTCTAAATAACCATATTCAACTCTAAAATGAAATCAATATTGAAAACCAATACCAATTTTTAATTCCCATCAAATACCGATTGTCTTAAGGAGGTACATGCACTTAAACTTCCAAAATGTATACCTGACTAGCTTCTTGCTCATTGACACCACCAAACATAATTTATCAAACTTAGCAAGTTTCCTTACTTAATAAAAAAAACCTTTAACTGATGCTCTTGTTAACCAAGGAATCACTCTTTTGTCAAGAGCTTATCTCCAAATTGCAAACAACGTTATAAATTTTTAAGCTTAAAGAGCTAACAATGAAAATGCACAAGTGTGAGCCAAACGTCTTCATTATGCAAGTCCTTCATTGCTCAATAAACTAAAAATATAAACATATATTCTCAATATTTTTGTCTCTGATAGATCACGCCATCTACTCCAAACTTATACCGATAAGAACACAGAATCTTTAAGTTATTATCCCAAGTCTTTCTCATGATCTCATATGAGATATAACTTAAAACGAGTTAATGAAGTTAGCTAACTTGAAAATGTGAACTTACAACTAATTAAGGTTTTATGTTATACTTTGTTTAAGTCAAGGGACTTTTAACTAAAATGAGAATGTTTATAGTTCCATTTTTAATAGTTAACAATTTTAATTATTTAATTAACATTCTTTAATATTAAAGAAATACTTTTTAAAATAATATATATTTAAAGAAAGAATATTCTTTACAATGTATGTTTAAAATATTAATAATTAATACATAAGTATTAATTAAAGATTTTTTTTATATTCCCATTTTCATATATCATTCCCATTTTAGTTATAATGTTCATACTTGAATTTAGTAAACTTTTACCTAATGTTATTTGTAGCTAGTGTCATCAAAATATTGTGAACATTAAATAATACTTTGATTACATTAAATCTTTGAATCAACTACTTAACATATTCATTATATGTTAATATTCGACCAACACCATAAGCATGTTTCTTGAGTTACACTCTCAAAAACATGTGCAATAGTGACAACACAATTTTCACTTTATATCAAATTGTAGTGTTCATTCTTATATTTGAATATGGTTCTTTTTCTAAAGTCAAATACACACATTTGAACATAAGTCTTTCCCCACTTGAACACTATTGCCGAAAAGAATATTGAATCTTGACATAAGCCAAAACTCAATGGACGTTGTCACGTTCTTAATCATGTGTTATCCTCTTAAAGAAAATGAAATTTTTTTTAATAATGTGCGAATTTAGCATATCATATTAGAGTCATAACCCACACCCACTTATGAAGTAGGTGTTTTTTAAAGAGTTATAAATCTCAGTACCAACTCTCCATGCATAATTCAGACATGTTAACCAAAAATGATAGAGTATTTTAAGAATTTAGAACTAACTAAACTCTAAAACACATTACACTTTAGACAGTGCATAAAATAGGCTCCACTACCAATTGTCAGAGTTTTAACTTAAAGAGCCAACACGTGGCAGCACATGGTTGTTAAGTGGCCTTCTAACATCATCACCCTATGTGAGCAACGTTATCTTCCAAGTTAACCCCAAGAGTCTAACTCATATGCCTAATTAGACAAAAGACTCAGGGTCCTACCTTAAGTCTCTTAAAATGACTATCCCCGAATCCTAAAGGATAACTCAAGTAGACTTTAAGATCATGTCCTAGTAGACCTAGACAGGCTCATGCCCTAACCTCATCAAGAAGACATGACTTAAATATACCCTCATGACAAAGTTAAGGTATCATCACTTACCCCTTGAGGAATCACCCTCATCTGAGAGTACAACCCTTTAGGTACCCTAAACCATGACTAACCCTTGAAGGTTTAAGTGGCCAAGTCATACTCTAGACTTAGGGCTAGTACGTAGTGAGATCACAAATGTGCGCCATAGGCAAACACAAGTGTTCTGCTAAGCAAACTCCTCAAGGCTAGGTTTGGATAACCCGAAGTACCCAATCTTGCATGTGCCTCACAAAAGGGCTCCAACTAATGAGCTTAAGTTGTTTAACCCTTGAATCCCAAGGAGAACACTCCCTAATCAAGTGTGCCAAAGCACACCTAGTTACAAGACCTAACCTCTCTTGAGTTAACGCCCAAGACTTAACACCCTAGTGCAAGCACAAGCATGCATGTTAGGTAGAGTATCCAACTCCTTGGCAACAAACCCATGACATGACCCCAAAGGCATGTCTCGGGCATTGTACCATGTATTCTCTATCCCAGTGTCACATCTGCATGGGGCATGTCTTCCACAATGTGGACTATCATGTTATAGCCCCTTAGATTCAAGAGTTGCACCAAGTGCCATGAACGTGGTTCCTAAATGCCAACTCCAGAACCCCTTTAAAACCTAGTAACAAAAACCAGTCAGCCAAGATCCCATGCTCACAGTTGGACAAGGACATGGATGTGCCTTGCTTAGCTGTGAGTGCCACCTAGCTTGAAGCGGAGGAAGAGGCTAGATACATGCCTTAACCTCTAACCCTTGGAACGTGCATTTCGATAAGACCTTTTAATCATAGATTCACCAACGTTAAGGGTAAATTACCCCGAAGGTATGACGTACCCTTATTTTCTAACACAACAGAGGGTTGTGCCTTAATGACATAAGCTTAAGCTTGCACCGACAGAAGAGTAAAAACTCAGTCATGAACCCAAGAACTCTCCTACATATACTACTTAATATATGTGAAAGAGACCCCCCCCCCCCCCCATGTTTTCATGTTTACATAAGTGGGCTGGCACGAAATCTTATTCCTAAAGGGAATATACTTGATGAGTTTTAAGTTAATGACCCATCAACTCCTAAACCCTATCCCGAGGGTTTAGGGCGTGGGTCAGGACAATCCAACTAGGACATGGAAAATGAGGGTAACAGTTTTTGTGCTACTTTTGCTTAGAGTTTCTTGCCATAATTAAGGATAGTTAGCCAGACTATGCTTAAACACCTAAGTGCATTAAGTGGGGCTATTTCTCACTACATCTAAGGCTTGTCAACATAGTTTGGTAGGTAACAATAGCCAACGTCCAAAGTAAAAAGAAGTCATAATAAAACTATGACATGGCACGCCTTGAATGGGTGTTCTAGCCCAGCCAATGACCGAATTACTCATTAAAGAGGCACTTTATGAATGGACTGCCAACCAACAAACAGATTTTGAGGACATCAGGCAAGCACCTATCCTCATTCCACCAAACTGGAGTAGGTACAGATGGATGGCTCCAATGTAGCAGTAGGCATGATTTTGTCCCAGGAAGACAAAGAGTGAATGCTATGACCATAACATATGGAAGCTAGCTCATGACACTAGCCAAACACAACTACTTGACAACCAACAAAGAGTGGCTGGTGGTCATCTATGGAGTATCAAAGTTTCGCCACTATCTCCTAGGTAACCACTTCGTGCTAATTGTGCATCATCACACCCTACTATACCTTGTCAACAAACCTCAGAACACCGGGAGGCTGGCTCGGTGGATTCTCCTATTCCAGGAGTTCGAGTTCATGGTAGTCCATAAGGCAAGTAAGCTGCATATATCACCAAACCTCCTCTCTAGGATATCCAGCGGCAAACAGCCCAAAGCCACACCCTTGCTCAACATACTAGACGCCGACCTCTTTGAAGCAACAATGGAACAATGCAATCCACCACGAAACCACCAAACTAGCAACTAGCACAAACATCCAAAATGGCAACGACCAATACAACGCAACCTCACAAATGAGCTCAACAGATTTCTGGGAATGTTGGCTACACACATGCAATGCCTCGCCAAAGGTGCTTACTATTCCAGCTGATCAAGGATCAGATGGAGAGATGAAATTCTTTGGAGATGTCCCATGGCATGGGAAATCCTCAAGATTGTTGACATAGCACACGCAGGACTTGGTGCAGGGAACTTTTGGGGGGATAAGACAGCCAGGAAGATTCTACAGACCGGACTATGGTGGCCCACGATCTCCGAGATGCCACCAAGGTAACAAGAAGCAACAACTGTCAATGAATAGGCAAACCAACGGCAGGCAAATATGTGGAGTACCAACCCTCAACAGAAATGGTGGCATTCGAGAAGTGGGGCCTAGACTTCGTAGGACCAATCAACCCAAAGGCCCACACAACACACTCCAAGTACATCGTGGTAGCAACGGACTATGCCATGAAGTGGGTAGAGGCGAAGGTGCTCAAGGAAGCAATGGCATGGCAGATGGCAAAGTTCATCTATACAAACATCCTAACAAGATTCAGTTGCCCGTTGGAGCTAGTATCAAACTAGGGGAGCTACTTCATCAATGAAACCATCTGCGAGCTAGTCAACACATTTGTCATCAAGCATACATGTCAACAGCCTACTACCCACAAGAAAACAAACATGCTGGGTCCACAAACAAGATACTAGTAACCATCTTGAGAAAGCTCTGCCAAAATGAACCCAAATGATGGGAGGAGATGCTACTGCCGTTTTATGGGCATACTAAAGTACTTTCAAAACCGCAATAGGAGCAACACCCTTCCACTTGGCCTATGGCCTTGAGGCCATCATGCCATGAGAATTCACCATAACCAGCTTACAGATAAGCCTAAAAAATAGGATCATGAATGAACCAGCAGTTACCCAGAAAAGACTAGAGTAGCTAGAACAACTGGATGAAGAGCAGTTTGTGACACAGCTGACAAGGGAGAAATGCCAACAGCAGATCAAATGAGCAAGGGACAACAAATGAAAACTTCGAAGGTACGAGCCAAGGCAGTGGGTTTGGTGGTACAAGAAGCCACAAATACTTTGAAAGGACAAATTTTGGCCAGGATAGAAAGGACTTTATGAGGTCCTTGAGGTCTTCAACAACGGTATGGTACTACTAGAAGCCAATAGACAGCCACTACAATAGAAGGTCAACAAGAATCACCTCAAGCCATACATTCACCCAGCCGAAACCCCAACCCATGAAGCCCGAGAGGAATGTGCGACTCCAATAAGACGCCCACACAAAGGCACAACGGAAGCTAGGGTGATGAGGAGCGGAGGAAGGGGCACCCAATGGGGAAGCCAGCCCCTTGTTGCTGCACATGTGGCCAGCTCATGGGGCACATGGTCCACGAGGGTGGGCCACACAAGTAAGCACGTAGTACAAGGTAATAATGACCAAGCAGCACCATTATTACACTATTAAGGTGCAAGGGTAAACGTGCCAATCACATCCGATGATATCATTAGATTGCCATGTCGGCACTATCCATAATAGGAATGACATGAATAATGAAGGGCACACACTCTACTCAATCTACAATAGGGCTGGCCTTCTCCCAGCAAGATAGTCAAACAGTCTTCAGCACAATGACGATGAAATGGGCTGAACGGAACAAGCCAGCACTCATTCAACATATTCGAGTGCCTTACAAAAGTCCAAGAGAGGATAGTGGAACTTGGAGTAACCAAGGCCTCCAAATTCAAGGAATTGATTGAGCGACCTGACATTCGACAGGTCAAGAAGCAGATGTGCCTAATTGGGTTCTTTGACCTTCCGTGGGGAGAGGTGGAGAAGCTAGGTTTGCCGAGTGAGCTCACCAATTCATCTAAATTGCACAGCTGGAGACAAGAAGGCCAAGCAGGTGGGGATTCGATTTTGCTTAGGGGCTCAATGTCCTACTACATGGCCCTAAACCAATTGGCCACTATATTCAGGTTTTCAAACGATGGCATAGCCCTCAAGGAGCTATTGGAACCGAAACACCTATGGTTTTTTGCCAAAAGGGACGAAATAGCATTGTCCAAGGAGGACATGGACGAGTTTCTTGGTGCTCACGATATTCATGCTCACTAGGAGAACAAAGAGACATGTTGCCACACAACTGATGAATGCCCTGTGCAGTGCCTAGGAGGTAGTCGCCATGGATTGGGTAGACTACCTCAGGCACTAAATGATACCAACACTAACCCAAGGCAACAATGGGATTAGAAAGGGGTCATGACAAAAGCTCGCCATGGCCAGCCACATTAGTGTGATGCTTGCCTGGTTGATTAGTCGAGCAAAGGGAAGCAACCAACCACATCAAAGTTGTCACGGAAGTGGCCAAGAGAGGACCCAACCTCAGAACATGTGGGAGGAAGGAGACCACAAAAGGAGCAGAGACCTCCAACCATAGAGTCCATACCGATAGTCCCCCTAGTTGAGTACCATGAGACCTGCCACATGCACCACATGGGCAAGGGGGGATCCAGCTGGCCCCTCACAGTCAGCCAATCCAAGTGGTGAGGGGGAAGACACAAACAACTTGAAGGGTGAGACCTACCAACACTTTCACACAAACAAGTAGTGGGCCTCCTCGACTCATCTCGAACTAGCCAAGGCCTTCAATTGGATCATGAAGGCAGTAGCGATGTACAATGACCTAAACTTGCAGGGAGTCAAGCAATGGGAGGCTGCTGAGATAAGACAGAAGCAAGCGGGGAGGCCTACCTAGAATAAGCCAAGGGCATGAACCAGCTACATGAGAAATATGATGGCCTCCAATGGCTCCATGACTAACTTGGGTGGGACCATGAACGGGCCATAGCGAAGAAGGAGAGGCAAACCTTCAAGCTTGACATAAAGCTCGAGTAGAGGGGAGGAAGGAGCTCATGAAGCCCAAGGGAAGATGGTAGCGATCAAAGAGGAATTGCACTAGCACACCACCCAACTCGTAGAAGCCAAGGTCACACTCGCATCCACTCAAGCAAAGCCCATGCCAAAAGCACCATTGGCAATTGTCCCATTCCAGCTAAGTGAGGACAGGGAGTGCAGCTTGGCCGAAGCCCAACAGGACCCACCACGAACACCATCATAGAGTTAGAAGAGCACGCCCAACTGCAAGCCTAACTACTTGCAATAAGGGAACAAGAGTTACAGTGCTTGCACAAGCAAACCTGGGAGTTGGAGGCTTAGTTGAAACAGATCTAGGAGTAGCATGAGGCAGGATATGAGGCAAAACTACAGGGTGTTAGGAGCATAGTTAGACATTAGTAGAATTTCTTGTTATTCATGGGCAATGTAAATGGGAAAATATCAAAAAACAATATATATTATGGAAAACCGAGAGTGGAAAGAATATATCGGAGTACGAGTTACGGATGCACCACCGCAATACGGGGCGTCACCGCAATACGGTAGAAGCGGAGTACGGCATTTATGAATAAGGATAAGGAGGAGTTATAGTAACCGAATGGATAAGGCTAGGAGGCAGTTGTGGTAACTGCTAGTACGGGTATAAATAGACCAGATTAGGACTAGAAGGGCATCCCGAGTATACTGTTATTTTGTACTATGTGCCGTGAGCGGATATAATATAAGTTTCCTTTCTCTCTCAATACGTCTATCTCTTACTCATATTTCTGTGATGTAGTATACTATTCTTATTTCCAGTACTATGACGGGATCCATAGTACTGCCACCTGCTATACACCTTGCCATCCTTACCCTCTTTCCTGATTTTTGATGTCTGATTACGTCCGTAATTCAATCCAGTAGACCCTTAGTACGGGTTTATCGAAGTACGGAGGGTAGGAAAATTACGGGTTTAACACAGGGGGCTACCAAGCTATGGGATGCGACCATCGCCTCCCTAAAGTTGAAACTAAACGCAATAGAAAACAAAGCTACCACATACCACAAGCACTATGGTGTAGGCTAGGACGATGGAGGGCATGGCCTGAGGACATGCTAGCACATTTGGTTGATAGGTACAGTGAGTACTGACCGATAGTGATGGTTGTTAGGCGGCACTAACAACAAGCTAGATCCAATCATCTAGATCAACCACCAAGGTACTCGGGACAACATGTGTAAGGGAGGCACATTAATGCCATAGGACAAGACTCAACCACAGGGCGGCAAACTAGTGGGGAGTGCCACTGAGCCTAGGGCCTAGCACTAGCTGACCCACTATTCAAGCATGAAGGTAAGGAGTGGGTCGAGGTCCTTCTAGTCCGTCTTCTTCATTGTATCTTGCTCTGACATGGGCCATCTTGTATCTTGGCAAGCATATATATATAGATCTCTTCTGTCTACTATCACCTCGCTAGACCTTCCTTCTTCCCTGCCCCCCCCCCCCCCCCCCCCCTCGACCAATTGCACCCATTCGAGAAGGCAGCAACACTACCCTAAGGGAGCTCCAACCCACCTATACATGGACCCTCATGGAGAGGCCATCACGCACCTTCCTACATCTTTTGAGATAAGGCCAGGCCTTTGACACAAACCCCTAGAACTGGGAGTTGGCAACAACATCCTAGCAACCACCGAGGTTACATAAGTCACCCCACATTTAACCTATGGAGTCCCCAACAATCAAAGCCAATGCTCGAGGCTTAGCACCCTAATGTGAGCACAAGCACACCTACTCTTTAAAGTATCCAACCCCTAGGGGACAAACCCATGACACAACCCCAAAAGGCGTGTCTCGGGCATTGTACTATGTGCCGTTTAGCTTAGTGTCACATCTTCATGTGACATTGTTTCTCAAGATGTGGGCTATCATGCCATAGCCCTTAGATTCAAGAGTTACACTAGGTGCCACACTCAAATGCCAACTCTAAAACCCTTTGTGAACTCTCAAGAACTTGGTAAAGAAACATGTCAGCTATGATCTAGTTGGACAAAGACACAGATGTGCCCTACTTAATTATGAGTGCTACATCTATCTTGACGTAGAAGAGGAGGCTAGAGATATGCCTCAACCTTTACATGCAATTCGACAAGACCTCCCAAGTATGAATTTGCCAACAATAAAAGTAGGCTACCCGAAAAGTGAGACGTACCTCTATTATTTGAAAGTTAAGGCAGCACAATAGAAGATTGTGCCTTGGCAACACAAGCTAGAGCTTGCACCAGTTAAAGAGTAACAAGCTCAATCATGAACCTAGACATCCTTATTTATGTGACGAAGCCCCCCCTCCCTCTTTTCCTATATTTGTAAGTGGGCTGGCATGAAATGCCAATCCCTTAGTTAGCGAGATGAATTTTCAACCTAAATTAATTCCTAACCCTATTTAACATGCTGAACTCATTTGCATTAACTAAAAACTTAACTGGATGTCAAAATTGAGAGAGAATTTTTTAAAAGATAAGTTCTAGCTTCGCCTAGAGTTTCCTATAAATACCTAATGACACTTGACTAGACCATCACCAAATACCCAAGTGCACTAAACATGCATGTTCTTATTACATATAGGGTCCATTAACATAGTACAATAGGTAATAATAGTCAACGTTCAAAGTAAAGAGGAGTCATAATAAAAACTATAACACGTTCTCCACCTTTAAAAATGTCAATGTTGTTGACATCCAACTCCAAGATTATATAATGTTAGAGAAAATTAACTAAAATTAACATATTACTCTATGTAGAGTTAGCTAAAAATTCACATAATTTTAATCACCCCTTGCATTATGTGAAACCAAGTACTTTAGAACCGTCGTTTATTGAATCATAAACTCAACTTTCAGAGGCACCACCTAACATGAAATCACATGGAGACCTTTTGATGTCTATAAAGTTTGTCACCTAATGCAGACAACATAATTTTACTTAATTAGAAATTATATTGGAGACTTTTAATTAATGTTAATTGTCAACCCCTAAGTTAACAAGAAATAAAGCCTTACTTTATTCCTTAACTTTTAAACATACTTGATGACCCTATCGTCAAGTACACAATAAACATTTGAGTCCATCCTAAATGCTTAACCCAATGCCTTCACATTTCTTGATTTTTCAATGGTTCCACATCTCTACTTGTTATAGTATTATATCCTCACATTTATACATCCCTCAATGTTTCTCATTATCCCTTTACATAAGTGTCTACTACTATACCTATCCCACATTAGTATATAGCTATGCCATGAGACTTTTTGGAATCAAGCTCTTTTCCAATACAAGAGTATTATTTTTGAAACCCTGTTCTTTGTAGACATGTCAATTTGGCTAGAGGTGATCCTAGAGACACATGGTTGTAAACATGAATAAAACAAGGTCATGCCAATATGAAATTAGCCCATCCACGTGGTGTGTCATTAACATAAATTCATTTCTAATGAGAATCAAATTCAAGTCAAATCTACGGCCAGGTGTCATAGCTTTACCATTCGTCTTTTGTAATCAACTTTGTATTCTTTCATAACACGAACCAATTCAAGGACCAAATAAGCTAGCATACCTTTCATTATCAAACTAATGTGGAAACCAGGAAATTCAACCTATATTTAATGCCTCAACCAGTGATCTCTAGATATCACATAACTCATTTATTTTGTAATCATTCCCCAAAGAGCACAACCACTAGGTTCATTCAATAATTCCTATTTAATTGAGTTCAAAATACCAAATTTTAAAACTTAGTTCTCACGATAAAAGTCTCCTTAAACTGTAATACTACATGTCTCTATAACATTATATTCACCTATAATTCTCAAAATGAGTATGTAAATGTTTTCCCCCTGAAGTTATGAAGTATAATCTCTCCATTAATACCAGGAATTAGGACAAGCAACTTTAAACTAATCTTTAATCCATAAACAGTTGCAATTTCGATATTGATACACCTGAATTGATAACAATCATCTAATGTTTAAATTTTGAGTTGTTTTACTAGTTGTTACATTAGCAAATATGACTTTACAATTGTATTAGTTTATCAAAGTGCAAGAACTATAATATGGAAATGAACTTAATTGATATGAACCTTCAGTTTTGAGATAAAAAATATAATGCTAGTTTAGTATTTTAAGAAACTATTTAGGGACTAAGAGGAATCATGAACTAATGTCTAGTTCATCTAACTAATTTAGTAAGATATCTACTTTCACATTAATGTTACATAACACTAAAGTGTTTGGTTGATGATGGTTTGACCACCGTCAAACCGCCAGCCTACGTGAACGAGCAACGAGACGGAGCATCGAGCAAGGAAGGTACCGCAGGTACGAACTAACACTGATAGATGTTAGGTAAACACTTAACCAGGCATAGATCCGATTGTCTAGATCAACTACCCAGGGTACTCGAGACAGCACGCATAAGGGAGGCGCATAAATGTGACAGGTAGGACTCTGTCACATGGCAACAGACTAGTGAGAGAGTGCCACATGTACCTAGGGTCTAGCACTAGCCGACCCACTATATAAGCAGGAAGGCTGGTAGTGGGTCGGGGTCCTTCTAGTACAGTTTTCGTCTTGTATCTTGCTCCTTCCTAAGGCAGCTTGTGCTCAGGCATGCAATATATATATATATATATACATAAATACATGTTCCTTCTATTCCCCATCTCTCCGGTGACTCTCCTCTCGCTCCGCTCCTAGACCAACAACGTACTTAGTTACCAAGTGGCAGCATTGCTCTAGGAGAACTCCCCCACCCCTGTACACGGACCCTCGCGGCATCTGGGTAAAGGCAATTCAGCACCTTCCAGTATTCCTGAGGTAAGGCCGGCTTATCGATGTGGACCCTCGAGATTGGACGCTATCCATAGCGTCCTGACAACCACCGAGACTTCATAGCAAGCACCACATTTGGCCTGCGAAGTCCCGACGACTAGTGTTGTATTAACTTCATGTTTTAGCTATATCTCAGGTACTAGTTAAACTCCCCAAGTATGAGTAAGATATTTAATTTAGTTATTGAATTAAGATACACCACTCATTTTGGACACCTAGCCATCCCATAAAGCATCACATTGCTTAACTAACTTGAAACTCCTCATTTCTTAACTAGCTTGAAGATTGTGCTTCTAAGCTACAACACTTAGGTACTATCTTACCAAAATATTAAACTCAAATCCCTCATTTTTAAGTGTTTTTATTGCATAATTATGGCCACCTCATGTGATAATAACCAAGTTTCAATATTGAGTACTCCAATCTCAATATTCAATAGGTATCATATAATACTTTGCAAAGTCATTTATAATGAATTTAAAAAGATTACTATAAATACTTTCAAAGTCTTAAAATATAATTATCAACAGATAAGGTGATAGGAAACTCCATATGTTTAAACCTGGATACTGCACCATACACTAGGGACTTTGAATCATTATCATCAAAAAGGAACACCAACTTCTTAAACTAATTTTGCCACTCTATATTATACTTTCATGAAATTAAACCAAACTTAAGGAACACCATCAAATCTTGAGTTAAGAAAAGTCTCACGTTTAATATTCTAGACAATTGAAGATACATACTTTGTATGTTCTTTGAGTACCCACATTTGCAACCATGATGCTGAGTAAAGAAACCGTTTTTTTGAATAACTATATTTGACTCCAAGATGAAGCTAATTCCAACTTTTAAATCTCATTGGATACCGGCTTCTCTAAAGAGGTACATACACTAAAACCTCCAAAATGAATATCCAACTGTTTTTGGCTCATTAAGCCCTCCAAACATAACTTATTAAACTTAACAAATTTCCTTACTTAGTTGATAAGCAAAGTGAAAAATCTTAACTAATGCTCTTGTTAACTAAGAAATCACCCTTGTTCAAAAGCTTATCCACATAGTGCAAACAACGCTTTAGATTTCAAACTTAAAGAGTTAATAATGAAATGGAAGTGCAACTTATGTGAATGAAAAGGACAAGAACAAACTGTATGACCACTATAATAAAAAAAAGAGATAGCCATGGAGCTATATAGTTTAAGGCAGTGCAATTGTTTATCTATTTCCTTAAAATGCATTTAATAATTATCTATATTTATATTAATATATATATATATATATATAATATAAGTACACCTACGGAGTTTAGATACAAAGCTATAAAATAATTAAAAAATTTATAATAAAATTAATCATGATTAGTGAAACAATTGTCATGCAAGATACATATCACAACAATAATATATAATAAATATATATATCCATTAGAGATACAAGCTAAAAAAATAAATATCCACTATATATTTGAATGTGAAAAGAAATTTATTGTAATTGATATACAATGTACATTTCAAGCTTATACATGTATGTTGGCAATATTATATGCTTTTGGTGTAGTTTCAAAGTCTAGGACTCTTGTGTTAGCAAGACAAATCTCATTAATATAAAAGAAGCTAGTTTGAGCTGGTTTAGAGAACCGACATGTTCCTTTCAATAGGGTAAATCCCATTGAATGAATTAGTAAATATCGAGAATGTTCGCAAATATTCAAAAATATTTAAGAATATTCAAGCCAAGAATGAACACACACACACACATAGTAGAACAATTGTGCTTACCTAGCACTAAATGTGGTTACCTGATTCTACACCCAACTCTCCCTCACCTAAAAACAAACACACATGCATGTGGTGCCTCACCAAATTCCTCAAAAAACAACTCCTCATGCTAATTCCTATGCATTAAAACCCTAAATTGATTTAGGGTTAGGGTTTCTAGTTTATGAGGATTTAGGGAATCATGTTGACTTGCAGGGTCCTAGCCTTCCATCCTGCAAATGCCACCCCTCCGTACCGATGGTCCATTGGTTAGTGGTGGTTGCACCACTGCTAACTAGATGTTTGGACTTACCTATTGGCACATCTTTGGGCCAAGGATTCACTACTTACTTCCTACTCTTAAGTGTTTGCAATACAAGGTTACCTCTCACTAGACGACCTTGAGCTTGACTTCCAATGCAACGATGGTCACATTGCTTAACTCAATGCTCCCTTGTAGTTTTGCCACCTCCTCGACATCCAATCCTGAGCTTATGTTAGTTGAGCCTCAGTTGCCCAATCCACTACCAAGCTTCATGCTCCCACCTTGCTCTTTGCACCTATTGGTTCCATAATCTGGTTGTTTTACCCTTGAGGTGGTTCAAACAGTCCCATACCCACTATAGTTCCATTTTGTTAAACAGGAAAATAAGAAAACCTCTCCGTTTCATTTAACCGTTTCCTTTCTCTCAACCATCGAAAAAGGCTACACACTTTTTTTTATTAACTCTCCATATATATATATATATATATATATATCAAATCACCTTCTCTCAATGCCACAATGACTGGTCTCCAAGTCAAGGGTAAGAAGGATTGATTGCCTTGTTAGATCCATTCATTGAGAGTATACATATCACACATACAAAATCTTATAATATGCACCTTCATTTTAACATGAATACAAGAGAACAAAGCGTGGAGACTCTCTCTCTCCTGTAGAACTTCTTGTGGAGACCCCCTTCTCCTTTGCCCTAATAACTCTTAACTACCCTTCCTCTCACCACGTCATCCTTTTCCTTTCGAGACTTCCTTTTCCTTTTCCTTACTCCTTTTTCTTACTCCCCTTTTCCTCTTGGTAAGAATTTTCCTCCTTCACAGCCTTTCTTCCATGCTTACTACAGACCTTCCTACCCTTATTCTCTCCATAGTAGAATCCTATGCTCCTAATATTTTACCTTTAACACATTTCCTTACCTTGAAGACAATGTTTATGGCTCTGCACATCTTCCTTCAGCTCTTCAATGGTAGTGAGCAGTTGCTCTACCCTAGCCTCTATAGTTCATGCTCCTCTACCTCTTCTAGTCGAGGGTTGTCCTCCATGGCCCAATTCTTGGTGGCTTTGTGGTCTTGGGGAACTAGGCCTTGACATGTGCTAGCTTTAGTTTTGTTGTGCAAACCGCTTCTCATGTATTTGCATGGCTTCTCTTCCTTATGCAGCTGCCTTCTTCTCCATAAGGAGTTCTTCCTCCTTTTGTCACCCCCCCCAGAATTGATCAAAGACTATCCTTTCCTCCCCTTCCCATGTCACTAAGATGCTCCAGATCCATGCCAGCCTTATGCAATCCACCCATTTCATTGTCGTGGCTGGCAAAAATGGTGGAGATGAATGTAGACAAAAGGAAGGACTACAAGAGGAGTGCACCAAAAAAAGGGTTGTGTATTCCTTATCTAGCCTCGATTGTTGCCTACAAGGATGGTGCTATTGTGGCAGTCGCAAATTTGCTAATGTCACCTAAATCTATCGAGTGCATTTACAACTCACCTTAAATTTGCAATGATGTTATTGCCCGACCATCATAGCTTGTGCAATATGCTTCTCACATTTGTGGTCCTCCCATCGTGGACCTCATGACCTTACCAATTGGTCACCCATGCAACATTCAAGCCATGGTCTCCTAGTTTGGCAGCCCATTCCTCCATTGCCTCCATTTGCATCCTTCGCTTAGTGTTCCGTTTGGATGGATGTATGGCTTTAAATGATTCTTGTTGACATTTTACTTAGCAATTTCTTATTAAGGCCTAGCAGCATTGTCTTGTTCTCAAAGGCTTTGAGGATCTCATATGAGCCCTTTCATCCTGGTCTAAACTTGCCCTTCCAAAGTTCTTATGGCTTCTTGTACCACCAGACCCATTGTCCTCATTTGTACGTGTGGAGCTTCTCTTGTGGTCCCTCCATTGCTTCACTTGCTATTGACAGGTCTCTCAGGTTAGCTATGCCACAAACAACGTCTAGTGGAGCTAATCCAATTGCTACAACCTCTACCTAGTGATTGTTAGTTCATAGATGATTCTATTGGCAAGACTCATCTGCAAAATGGGAATAGTGAATTCCCAGAGTGTGATGGCTTCTAATCCATATGCTAGTCAGAATGGCGTGGCTTTAGTTGCTATTTTAAATGTCATTAAATATGCCTGTAGGATAGATGGCAACATCTCTTCCCATCTTTGAGGTTCCTCATGACAAATCTTCATGAGGATGGTTATCAACGTTTTGTTAATGGATTCAATCTAACCATTCCCTTGTCAATGGTATGTTGTTGATATGTTGTGCTTGATGATGAACATGTTGACCAACTCCCGAATTGTCTTGTTGATGAAGTGGCTCCCCTGATCTGACAACAACTTCAGTTGAAAACTTGAACCTTGCCAAGATGTTTCCATAGATAAAGTTTGTCATCTGCCTAGTTGCTCCACCCACTTCATCACATAGTCCATTGCAATTACCATGTACCTGACAAGGGATGGGTGGCTCCTTAGGTCGATTTGCCCTACAAAGTCTAGTCCCCACTTCTCAAACACTAACATACTATCGCTAGGTGGTACTCCATGCCAATCATTGGCCATTTAGATTGTTGGTAATCAATGCATCTCCTCGCTACTCTTGGCATCTCAAAAGATAGTTGGCCACCACAGCCCCATTTGTAGAACCTTCATGGCCATCTTCTCTCCCTCAAAGTGACTAGCACCGAGTCCCACATGTGCTGCTTTTAGAATTTTGGGATTCTCCTAGTCAAGGGGACATCTTCAAAGGATGTCATCTATCCCCCACTTATATAGCTGGTCACCAACAAACTGGGTCCTTCAAACTAGGCTTCTCATGTGGCCAAGGGACATATGTGGGAGTCCGCTAAATCCTTTGACGAGGTAACTGCAGATGGGTTGCTACCACTCTTGGATGTTCGGCTATGGACCAGAAAATGGCATTCAATGTGTGTCATGGTTCCTTTTTAAGTTCAAAGAGGTTGGCATCTGGTATGTCGAGCAATGGGTCATTGCAAGTTGCTCGCTACTCATAATCCTAAACATGAGGTCATGGAAGATGTGTAGCTTACTTGCATTATAGATCACTGTGAAGTTGAACTCTTGTAAGATGAGTGCTCCCAGTCATATAGGGTCACCCAACAACTAATTGAATCCCCCATTTGAATGCATATCAAGAACAACAATGTTGATCTAAACTTTTGGAATCCTAATTTTCACTTCCCTCATGATGCCCTTGGGCACCACCTTGGTTTGGTTTGCCATACATACTAAGAAAGGCAATGGTTATATGACGTTGTGGATGGTGTATCCTACAATTTAAACTGGATGGCCGATACATCATCCACAAAGTCTACTGCTATAGTCACAACCTCTTGGAGTCATATGGTGGGTAGGTTCAACTCACAAGCCAATATCGTATAACCCCAATAACAATCGTAGTAGCTCTCCTACGATGAGTGACATGTGGGTTTCACGTACCTTTGCTATGATGCTCTTCGAAGTCATGTGGTCGCCTTTGACATCCTACCCTAGGCGAGCCACAACTACCTCCACCTCCGCTCGTCTTTTGGGCCACTCCCAAACTTTTGTGGGGTGCATTCATGACTTCGTCTTCATTGGACTCCCTCTCATCTTAGTCCTCCAAGTTGACTAGTTGGGTAGTGGCTTTGATGTGGTAGGCATGTGATCTTATGATTGCCTTGCACTATGGGGTGAGAGGGTCGTGGAGGTGCCTAGACCTAGATATGTCTAGACAATTGGATGTGTTCCCCGGTTGTGACACATGTGCTTCTAGCATTGGCATGATCATGGAGATCCAGGAGCAACAGTATAGTGGATAGCAACTATTATAAAAAGCACATATCATCTCCCTGCATTCTAATCCCCTATTGTCACCCCTTTATCTATATGGCTATTGGCCTTGCAAATCTCCAAATTGCAATTGACATCAACACTCCCCTAAGTGTGATCGCCTACAGGGGCAGTCTTGCCCCTCACCAAGTTGTCATCCCTAGTCTTGGTGGTTGGTCACCTAGGTCACCCCTTTAGCGTTCCTGGGGAGTCTTCAAAGTTGATTCCTCAACTTCAAATGTGTTGAGGTTAACATGTTGGTGCCACATTGGCACCATGTTCTTCCTTCATGCTCCATCCCTCCCTATTAGGGTGGTGACAATAATGGGCTTCTCCTAATTGTCCCTTGGAAGTCCCCTTCGCATGGCCAACTTCTCTATTGGTGATGTGGTGCTTCATGCAGATGGTATCTCCTCGTCCTATAGTTGTTTTGTAAGAACCATATGACCTTGCGGAATCTCCTGGCATTGTCATAATGGCCTTGTTTGCCTTGGTAGATTCTCCTCACCTTGAGACAATATCCCCTTGTCTCTTGGTTGTTGTGGTTGTGCCATTCAATCAGAACAGTCTCCCTCACCTAGGCAAATTCCCATCACATTGGTTTAGAATGGCCACTATGTGGCCCCCTCATCGGCACCTCTTCCCAGTCACTTAGTTTGTTGATGTTCAATCACCTTCTCATGGGTAGCCTTCCCATGTACTACCTGGCCTTGTAGAGCCTCGAGTAGCTATCTTGGTACTCACTCTAACCTACTGCATCATCCAATTTACTAAACTCCTAGGTGGAGGTCTTCTCTTCAGTGGTTGTTGCCCCTCCCTACAGGGCTTTCAGATGAGGCTCTTCTTCCCCTCTTTTCAAGCATCCACGGCTAGTCTACCTCCATCTTGTTGGTGACAGCAGCCTAGGTTTACTGCACCTTGCCCTTTGCTTCCTCGAGCATGCAAAATCTCTAGTTCCCATTCTTCATCACTCCACTCGCTGTCAACATTACTTTAAGTTTCATGTCTCTAGAGCGAGTTTCCATCCCTTGGGGTTTTTTTGCATGAGGTCTCCTCCCTCCAAGGTACTCCTCAAATGTGGGTTTAATCATATTGTATGCTGGCTCATCGTAATTGTCGCTCTCTCCTACATCAAGAGCACGTCTAGCCATCTATCCCACTCTCCTCCATAAGTTGTGTTGAGGCGATTTCACTTGTTTGGGTATTACTCATTCCTTTGTGTTCCTACACTTGGAATCTCAGTAGGACATGTTGGGGGTTCTTCATACCTTTCTTTGTCATATGTGGTTTGCGATCGGCTTTGAGGCCATTGTTGCTCATTTGCATGGTCCTATGGGGCATCTACCTCCTCTCCTCGTGAGGTTGTGTGGTTGCATGGACATGTGGAATCTACGTCGTAGTCTCAAGCTGGTGAGGCATGAGCAAATTGTGGCATCCATGATGCTCCCCTACCCTAAATTGGCCTTTCACATGTTGCAGATCACATTCTCCTGGCCAATTCATATTGCTATTATCCAATGTTAGGATCATAGTTAGACATGTAGAAGATTCCTAATTGTGTTTATTTCATGAGCAAATATAATGAAAAAAACACTAAAAAAGTATATATTATGAAAAAACAAGAGTTGGATAGAAATATCAGAGTACGAGACATTATCGTAATACGAGTGAGTCACTATCGCAATATAATGTTTAAAGCGGAGTACGGCATACCCAGATAAGGATAAGGAGTTACAGTAACTGAAGGGATAAGGTTAAGAGGTAGTTACTATAATTGCTAGTACGAGACCAAGAGTACGGGTATAAATAAACAAGATTAGGACTAGGATTGGATCCCGAGTATACTTTAATTTTGTTATGTGCCGTGTGCGGACATAATATAAGTTTCCTTTCACTTTCAATACGACTATCTCTTGCTCATCTTTCTGCTTTGGTGTATACTATTCTTTTCTCAGTACTGTAATGGGATCTATAGTACTGCTGCCTGCTACATACTTTACCATCCTTACTCATTCCTGACCTTCTAAAGTCTAATCTGTACTCTACTTCTGTTTCTTCTTATTCCGATAGACCCTTATTACGGGTTTGACGGTGGCGACCACTTCCACTATTTAGTTTAAAGGATTTTCTATGTTTAACACCAATTGTTTGAATAAGTTAACTCTTGCTCTCTAATCTCCCTTCAAATGGCAACTTGGTTTACTACGGTGAACTCCATTTGTGTGTGACAATTATCCCATTGTGGTCACCACAAATGGTCATTGGTCAAATGTGGGGTAATGTCGGTTGTTCTTATGGTCACCAAGACGTTGTTATCAACGTCCAATTCCTAGGTTCCGAGCCGGAGGTCCAGTTGTTTCCTCAAAGGGTGTGGGAGTATGCGATGATGGCCTTTACCTAGACTCTATGTGCGTCAGTGTCTTAGGACCTGGAAAGGTTTGGGGTTTTGTCAGGAAGTGAGAGTACCAATTGGGTGAGAGAGAGGGAGAGAGAGGGAGAGAGAAAGGCTTCTACCATTCGATTGGTAGCAGGAGTATAAAATGAAATGATGACTATTGCATAATGGAATTATAGAATGGCCCTTCTTGGTGGCTAACTACCCAAGCCTATCTATGTGCTAAACAAATATGTGTGCATAGAAGAAGAAGAAAGCCCCTATCTACTAACCACCTCCTGCCTTATATAGTGATATTATAGAGTCTTGAATGTTGTCCACTTGGCACTATTGGATTGGGCTTGTAGTCATGATGGCCCTGGACATGGTCAATTGTCATAATGCATCTTCCCCATGCCGCACCCATCTTTGTATGTCGAGTAGATTGATAGGATTGTGAATGAGATTCTCTATCCTACTATCAAAGCCGCCTAACACCCGTCTGTATTTATCAATGCCACTCATGCAACCTATCAGGGAGTTGACTTGTGGGGTCTTGGCCTTCCATCCTACGGATGCCACCAATGCTATGTTGGTTTAAGGGTGGTTGCGCCATCGCTAACCAATATGATAGTCTTACAATTTATAGAATAATCCAGACACCACACTTCTGTACTGTGAAGTTAATAGGGTCTTTAATGTTGCCTTTGAGGAAAGAGTTTATATTAGCCCCTCTAACTTTAAATGTGTCAGTCCTCCCTCTAATCATTATAATTGTGCCAGTCTAAGAGGTATGTCCATTACTTATATCATTACTAATTATATGTGACATTTCTTTACTAATAACCTTTGAAGATTAAGTTGGAAAATGTTTAGGTGGACACCATTTATAACACATTGAGGTTCCTAGAAAAGTTCAAAAAGAGATCACCAATGTTCTAGAGTTACATTCATGAGATGAGTTGTCATGGTGCCCACTTATACCAAGAAAACATACTCATCTAGCATGATGGGGAGATACGTAGGGGCATTGTTACTACAATCGACTTTTGAGAAGTTATCATAACATGTTGTATTTCATTGAAATGATCGTATCAAAAAAATTAGTGACTAAACTTCAAATTAACCACATGAAAAAACTAAATTGATTTTAAAAAATGTGAAGGTGACATGGCTTTTCAACCATATAAAAGTTACATGGTTTTTCACTGGATTTGAAATAATAATTATTGAGTGTTTAAAAAGTGATTTTTAATAAATATTACATGTTTATAATGTGATTTGCTATACAATTTGAATAACCAATATGGTTAGTCGGAAGTTCAGCACTTATTTTTATATCGTTTTTAATAATTTTAATTAGCCACTATTGTTAATAAAAGTTCACCCACTTGTTCACTAGAATGTTAAGGTTTTGAATTTCAGATTTTGACCTCACAAAATTATGATTATATGAAAAACTATGTACTTATTTAATGTCTTTTTTTATTATTTTCAATTCCAAAGGCTGTATATAAATAAGAATGTACATGCATACACACCCAAACTCATTGCATTTCTCATCTCTCTATATAGTCATATGTACTCACCCCAAATGATTAATCCTTCTCCATATACATATAGAGATAGTCAAGCTATGTACACCTATAATGACTATATAAGATTATTATCATAAATTTTTTCAAATTTATAAACTGTTAAGGTTTGGTTTTTTATTTTAAAATCCTGGATTGTCGAACACAATGATAGGTTATTAACATGATAGAAGGGTACAGCTCGGCATGACAAAGTTGGTAGACTAGTGATGTATAAATATGAATCTCAGTTAATCTATTGACGTATAAAGACACTTATCTAAAATAAATGTAAATAATAATAAACAGAAAAAATCATAACATATGAGCATATTATTTCACCAAGGAAAGGAATTATTATCTATATATCGTATATAATGTCTTATAACTTTCTTAAGAACTTTGACTAACACACACGTACACAGAAGAGATGTATAATCAAGAACCAGCTTTTCAGTTTTCCAGCATATTAAATATATTTACTGTTATGTAAAAAACACACACACACCCACAAATCATGAATTTCACTAAATATATGGTATTGCCTGTTTCAAACATCCCACTTTGTATATAAGCATGCCAATGCTGAACCCGCAAAACAAACGACAACACCTATATACACACATTCTATGCGCGCACGCACTGACAAAAGTATACATGTACAACCTGAAATTTATTAAAGAAAAAATAATAGAACTTGCAAGTGTGCATCCTTCAAAACATTTGATGAGAATATATATTTAGCATTTAATATTTTAAAATTTATACAAAATTATATACGTATATGATGCTTGTTGTTAATATTCTTGAATTAAACATATATATTTCATCCTTTATATACACATGCATATAAAGATCTACAAACACGTTTTCATATTAAATTATACAAACCAAGACATTTAGATGTTAATTGGTGTTTGACACGTAAACAATTGTGGAGCCGTACATATCTTAACTAAATCCACTGGACAAGAGTTCCTCCAGGAAAGAGAGTCCTTTCTAATCAAAATCTTTAAGATGGAACTTGTTATTAAGGGGGGTCAATCTTAGAAAATGTGAAAATGAAATCCGCTTTTTTTAAGTCTGAGGTTAAGGTGGATATCAGTTGAGGGCTAGGAGCGAAATCACCCCCGCCGTCTCTCAGGTACCCTAGTTTTTTATGGTGAAAATTGGCAGATTTCAGAGACAAATTTGGCTGATTTGAGAGACGACGCTCGCATTTGACAGCATCCCTCTCTTTGTAACCTCTCACAAAACCCTCAAATTCAACATCACCATTGTTGAAAGATGTCCAAGGCCTCTACTACACCCAAAAAGCGCATGGCTGCTGGCACTAAGCAATCTGCAACCACCGTGCCTGCCAAGTCTCACCTATTAGACTCTGATTACTTCTGCATTGTCTCTTGGTTATGTGATCAACAAAACTTTGAAAGCATTTATGGTGTGAAGGGAAGTACCAAGGTGGGAGGTGCCAATAAGACAAAAAAGGCTGGGTTTGAAGCCCTTGCGCTGGCAGTCAACAGGAACAGTAAAGGCAGGTTGAAGACCGACCATAAGTCCATAGCTGGCGCCTGAGGACATACAAGAACAACTTCCAAAAGGCACTTCAAACAGAGGAGCAGACAGGCTTTGGGGTGACAGAAGAGGACAGGCACAATGGGATATACACCATTGAGCAAAGCTCAACCTCATATGCCCACATTTTGAGAAAATGAGGGCCTTATTTGGTGGCAATCCCACCGTTAGGCCCCAGATCATCCTGGACTCCTTGGTGTCTGACAGAGAGGAGGAAGACGACATCGACGGTGTGTCTTTGGTGTCAGAATGGGAACCGGTTACGGAACTGGTTGAATCTTCGTCTGGCACCATTCCACTGGATGCCGAGGTTGTCCCTAGTTTTTGGCCGGAGAGTCCTATGTCCAGTCAGCCTGCTGCCTCCCAACTGGGAACCAAGATGGATGAGGCTCTCGCTACCCCGCTTGTTGCATTGGCCGTCTCCGTCCCGTCCCGCGCTGGCCCCACTGACACGCCAGCTACCACGGAAGCCTTGCAGGATGCGTTTGGCGAAGAGGATGTTCCGCCACTTCCACCCTCACTAGAGGACAACGTGGGCAACAAGGCAGATGGCTCGGAGGCTGAAACCAAGAAGCACCGGGGATCAAGTGCAACTCGGCCTAGAGACAAAAGGAAGGCCCCTCCCTCCCTCCAGACTGCAGTAAAGGTGCGGCCTGGCTTTTCGCAGGCTTTCAGCGAGCAGCAGCGGCCAAGGCCAAAGCCATAAAGGAAGTGAAGGAGATAGAGGTTGCGTTTCAAAAGGAAAGGTGGGAGGCAGAAAAAGTAGTTGAGCAAGAGAGAATGAAGTTGGAGAGGGAGAAGTGGGAGGTGGAAAAGAAGAGGCTGGAGACAGAATATGAGGAGACACGTAAACAAGAGCGCGGCGTCATGTTAGCTGCACTGCAAGCGGGAAATAGCCCCGATGATATAGCAAAGTTACTGCAATTACTAGGATAATCTAATATGCACATTTAAAGCGGCAAAATGCCTCTTGCATAGTTTATTTCCAAGGTCTTTTCTTGAATCTCTTCCCTCCGACTGACGCCTAGCAAAGGCCTAGGATCATTGTCTGGTAGCTCGCTTTCCGGGGTCTCCTCCTCAAAAAGCTCAGCCCATGAGTCTCCCAGTGGGCCAACATGTTGTGCAGGACGATGCAAGCAGTCACCCAGCTTTGGATCCTCAGCAAGTCGGAGCCCGAGTTCAACGGTAGCCTGAGCTCACGGAGGGAGCTCCACCTGCCTTTCAGCACGCCAATGCAGTGCTCATTCCTGACACGAGATTGAGCCAAGCAATAATTAAATTCTGCATTCTTTAGAAGGAGGGCAGCGGGAGAGCGGTAGCACGGTACAACCGTGCTAGACTGGCCGTAGGCAGAGTCTGCAAGGATATACTCCCCAGGGAGGAAGTACCTATTTGGCCTCTTGTATAGGTCGCAGTCTTTGTAGACTGGCATCGTGTGTTGAACCCGGCCAACCGAAGTGGAACCCTGTGACACGGCGATCGTTGTCACAGACCACCTGCAGCTTGAGTGAGTACCTGTGCTTCCTGTCAAAGTAGGCTTGCCCATTCTGTCCGGGTTTCTGGTGAAGTGGCAGCGAGGTGCCATCCACAAACCCAAGACACTTGGGGAAACCTTCTGTCTGGAGCACCGTAGAAATTTCCTCTCTGCGAGCAGTGTCTGGCCAACTGACCCACTCCTTTCGCATTGAGCAAAGTGCTTTGCTAACTCGCGTTGTGTAAAGCACAACCGTTCCTTTGCCGACACCGAAGGTCCTCTGTGCCGTTTGCAAGGCAGCACCGTTGCCGTAGCTGCCAAATCGCATCAGGCAGACGGCTGCCTGGTACACGACAGCAGCCTGTGGGCATTGACTATTGCTGTGGAACACTGGGTGAGGCTCTAGGAGAGCAACAAGCGCTCGAAAGCCTTCGTAAGTGGTGCGAAGGTGCTGCTTGAACATGAGAGGAGGCTGCGACATTAGGTAATTGAGGAGGAAGTCATGGCTCTTGGGAATCAGGGTTCTGTTAGTCACATATCTAGAAGTTGCCACCCAGTCGTGTAGCTCGCATAGGTCTTCAAGCTCGCTGTCCTCATCCTCCAGGAAGGTGAAGGCGATGGTGGTCTCGAGCTCAAAAAGGAAGTGACGTTTAGCAGAAGCTTTTGGCATAGTTCTACATGATATATGGGATGTTCGCGTAGGGCGGCAGCAATCTGAGAAATCTGAGAGAAATTTAAGAGAAATTTAAGTTTTGCGGATTTCACTTATACATTTTGGTGGATTTGGAAAAACGCACATCCAAAGGTGCAGATTTTGAAATCCACCAAATTTAACTGATTTGATATAAAAAAACTTAGCTGATTTGGCCATGGCTGATTTCACCTTAAAAAAGCTTAAGATTGACCCCCCTATCACTTGATTTTCTTCTCTATGGCATTGAGAATTGAAAATCATCATTAAGTAAATCATCGATAGGTGTGCAGTCAATGTGGAACACTAGGTTGAATTGTCAATTCCAAGAGCAATACCAAACTACTATATAATTACATCATTGATTGGCATGCACCACTCGACTGATTGCCAGGCATGTTATCAAATTGGAACACTCAACTGAATTGGCATGTCAAAAAACAATAACAAGTTGCTTGTCTACTTGTTCAAATAGATCATTAGTGGGCATGCCATCGTATGTGGAACACTCAACTGAATTGCCGGTGTCAATAGTAATACCAAGCTGCTTATATACTTGTGTGCAAATAGATCATTAATGGGCATGCACTCAGATGTAAACATTGACTGAATTACTGGTGTCAGGAGCAAATCAAGATGCTCGTATACTTATGTAAATAAATCATCAAGGTTTGCTTTCTCTTGGCTTTCTTGAGGCCTTGTGGAGCCTCCTTGCTGTGAAAGATTAGATTTCTGTTTTTGTCACTGTTTTAAGAGAATATCCAAGCACAAAAATTTAGGTAGGTACGTCTATTATACCAACTTTGTCTACTATATAGAGGTATGCATACATGTGCTTTCCTCTCTTGAACAGGCAGCCCCTCTTCTCTCTCCTTGATCTCTTGGGCTTCCTCTGAGAGACTGGATTGAAGCAGTTATTGCACTTGGAGAAATAAAAATATGGCTGCTCACTGATGGGGCTTGTCTTCACGTTGTTTCAATAGGTAAATCTGGTCCTCAGAGACAGACAGTCTACCATCTTTTGTTCGAGGACACATGAACACTCCGTATGGCCAATCACTTAGTTTATATCGATTAAGAGAGATGGGTTTTGGATCACTTGCTCCCTTGTGCATGGGTAGGCAAGATTTTGATGCTTAGATGATTAATTCGGATACAACTTATACATTTGGTGGAGATTTGGGCAGAAAGGTCGCACTTGTTATAATAGTGAAATATGTTGTAATCCAAAAATGTTATAGAAATATTTAATTATTAATTTATTTTATTATTAATATAATTTAATTACTAATTTGTAGCATTTTTTAATTATGGTGTATTTTAGTGGTTAATAATCCACGACGAGCAAACTGAACAACCTAAGAAAATGACAAAATATACAGAAAATTCCTTATTTTATCTGTTTTCTCTTGACCAGCTCTTTCGAAGCTCCACACCATTGATAAACAAGCAGAATGTGATGTATCGCAACGAGGGCAATCTCGGTAAATCACAATAGAAGGTGCTGCTGATTCACACGTTAACGTCTGAACTCTCATGAGAATATATATATATAGGTTCCCACATTTCCACCTGTTTTATTCGCTAATCTCTTCTTCAGCGGAGCTCTTTCACGGCCGCAGACTTCTAGATGGTCTTGTTAGATCAATCTGACGGTTCTTGCGACGTGGTTGGTTTCAGGTAGAGTCGTATTTGATGTTACATATATATATGTAATACACATTTAATTACATTTCAGAAACTACGTTATATGGTTGTATAGATATACATATGCACATTCTCATACACTGTCAGTGTATTAATTAACAAAATAAGGGTGTGTGAGTCTCTATATTTCTTATGTTAGCTCTCTTAGAAATTTATAAATGTTAAAAGTTAAAATTCAAATTTCATAATTAAAAGTGTCCTCAAATTGTGTCGTGAAAAGCGTAGTAATTCTGATTAAAAAACTGTGTTATTTGGTAAAGTTACAAAACCATATGCAAGATAAAGTCTTAATTAAGATCAATATTAATATATTTCTTTGTGACAATATTTATAAAGATTGGGAATTATTGGATTTCTTATCACTTATACCCTTCAAGAATATATTATTAACTTTTATAGGTTTATCTACGCATAAATTCTGGAGCTAAGGGAGCACTTTACCATTTGATCTACATCCCATTACACAAGATAGCCACTATATGTATACATGATTTACATACATGAGTATATGTATATCAGATCCGTGTATATATGGAAGGTCTCGTTATGTAATATGTATACTTATTCCACTCCATACATGTCCATGTGCTATGCATACATGTATACATTTGACATGCACATGGTATATGCCTATGCATGTCTTCTATGATATGTACATATACAAACCCTCCATCTGACATGTGAATAGTTTATATACATGTAAGTGTAGATGGTGGTGTGTGTGCGTGCGCGTGCATGCGGAGATTTAGCTGTGGGTTTATGTATAAACTATAAAAGAATCACAGAATTTTATATATAGCAAATGAACTATATATATAGAGAGAGAAAGGCAACCCTGAAACTTCCACATAATACACACACACACACATGTGCATGGACGTTTACGATGACCAGAAATTTGATATATGTGTGTGCGTGTGCGTGTGTAGATATATTGTGTTGTGCATTATATATGAATATTAATTACAAATTATGTATTTTATGTGTATATACAGACAACTTAACTTTATAAGTATCATTTGTACAAATGAGAGGTTAAAGTTTAATTACTCAGTTAAATAGATATTACAGACATAAATATACATATATGTTGCATATTTACGTGTGTATGCATGTTACATGAATATTGTATATATGTGTGTGTGTGTGTGTGTGTGTACACTATATAATTAGAAATTATAATTAATAAATTTTCTTAATATTTCACCTGCATGTATGCAAATTTATTAACACTTTCAAATCTTTAACTTGTTTCTTTCAATGGTGTGTTATATGTGTCTTCTATTCTCGAGATTGTTTAAATTGAACCAACCATACGTGTGACATTAAAATTACTACGTGTGTATATGCGTGTGTAAGGTGCAATGTTGCACCTTACATGTTCTTGTCACTAGTATTGAACATAAATAACAAAACCTAGTAATATCTGAAATGTATAAATGTAAGAGATATATTGTTGCGTTATATATATATATATATATAATAGTATATAGTATATAAAAACATATATACGTATATATACTGCGTCTTACATGTTCTTGCCAATGAGTATTGACTGCTTATGAAGAAACTGAACGTATTAACAAAACCTAGTGTAATATACACATATTACATAGTTTAGATAAATTTCCCATATGTATGAAATGTATAAATATATGAGTTATATATGGTTGCATTGAATATATACATAGTTAAAGTTTGCAAACTTCGATATATAGAAACTGTGTTCAAATTTAGTATATTATTACTACTTCATGGATACAGTATGATACGTATGTGTTGAGGTACATAAGTCATTGTTTAAACATAAACATGCATACATACATGTAAATTACCTATATGTAATATGTACATAGTATATATTTATATTCATGTGTGTATAAATAAACAGATTCCTATTGTTTTTACATATTATATTTCAAAGATTAAATATAGACATTCTTATGTTTATATATATACTCATTTTCGACACCCAAATAAAACTATATTTTCACACACCGTAGATAAATCGCTTACGTGGCATTAATATATGTGCTCATGGCATATGCATGGTCCGAAACTAAGAGCTGTCTCCTAGGGTTTTGGGCCAATTTTAGGGTTCATGAGGATGGAGCTCAAGAGGAAGGGGGCCGACGAAGGTAAGGCAGAGGAAGAGCAAGAAGAAGACGAAATTTCAGGAGTATCTGGACATGGAAATGGGGCAGCATTTCGCAGGCGCAGGAGGACGCTGCGCTCGAGCGGCGCCTTACACAGAAGCTCGGACTCAAAAAAGGGGCTGACTGACGTCGGAGATGGATTGACGGATTTGCGGTGATGGTGAGTTTGATGCCGAGATTGCAGAGAACGGTGAAGATTCATCTGCAGAAGGTATGGCATATATATGCTTATACTCTGTATTAACATATATTATGTGTATATCAATGGCACACACACAAACACAGAAGTGCATAGTTTTTACACACAACCCAAAGGTACAGTTTGCATGTGTACAAATTGTGTGTACTTTCACGTATATCGAAGATACGAACATACACATGCGTACCTCTGTTTTCAACATCTTTTTACTTTTGCATTCAAAGACATGTATATGCACGCATATTAAATGCATATACAAATGATTTGGTGCGCAAGTTTGATCGATCTGCTGCATTACAGTCACACACACACACACACACACACACTTCTTTCAATGTGGTGCAAAATATATCTGAACAGTTTTCTTTACGTTTATGTAGGATTTTACTTGCTCATCGAGTCTTGAATTTTTTTTCTCTGCAGTTTTCCTCCTGTGTGCTTGCTTGCTTTGCGTGCTTGCGTGTGTGCCCCTTGCTTCTGGCTAATTTTTGTTTTTTATGCAGAAATGATGAAGATTTAGGTGCTTCTGATCAGAAGGCGTCATCTGGGAAGGTCTTGAACTTGTTTTTTGTGATATTTCTTTCAAGTAGTTTTATATGATATATATGTACACACAACCGACCAGCACATCACAGAAAACATATACCCTTGCATATAGTGACTGTGCTATCTAACTATTTCGTATATGCATACACTAATGTTATTTGGCTGGATATTTGTGGCTGATGCGTTCTTTATGCAGAAAATGATGAAGATACAGGTGATTCTGAGAATTCATCCGCAGAAGTATTTTTGTTGTTTACTTTGTGTGTCTATGTGTGTATAACATGTATGCATACCTCTATATAGTAGACAAAGTTGGTATAAATATAGACGTACCTACCTAAATTTTTGTGCTTGGATATTTCTCGGTCTGATGAAAGGATAATAGTTTATGGCAACAATACGATGGTATATTGGGACAACATGTGCATGTGGCTTAGTATCTATCTAAATACAATGCACACATACATAGATACCCTAAAACATTTTTCTCATATACTAATGGACGTGTTTTCTAGTATGGTAGTCAATATCTCTTAGCATACCATATGCATGCCCCGCACGTGCACGCACGCCCGCATATGGGTGTGTGTAGCTATAATCTATCTATATATGATCTTGGTTGTTTACGTACTTGTATACATTCTTCACTGGTGTTATGATAGTATCCCATGTGTGTCTGAAATATGCATGCATACATATGCATGGTATATATAAAAAGTGTGTAAAATTTTATTTTATTTTCTTAATAGGTGACTCTGAAAATGAAGAAGTTTCCGAGAATGAGAAACATTCAGAGGGATCTGAAGAAGCCTCAGAACATGATTCTGAGGAAGAGAGCATGGAGCAGGCAAAGATTGAACAGGAACGGGCCGTAAAATACATTCCTCCTCATCAACGGGCGGCCAAAGCTCCATCAGAAGAAAATTCGTCTGAGAAGACGAATGAAAGGTGCGTGTGTGTGCGCGCTTGCACGTGTGTTACCCTAAGGCAATTAACAGTTTATGGAACAGATGATATAGTATATAGATTTGTTTACGTGTTTCATGTGTGTTTCATCCACATTGACACTTCTATGTATATAAGCTATAGAAAGTGACACACGCATGCCTCTCTCTCTCTCTCTATGTATGTATGTATTTATATGTATATATACGTACGTTCTTTTTCTGTTTCATGCAATATGAAATAGTGGGTCTACAATCATTTATTGATCATATTGCAATGTGTTTTTACTAGGACTGTTGAATCGACTATCCGAAGACAATGTAGAGACTATAACATCAGAGGTTGCAGGGACATTCGAGGTAATACAGAGAGAGGGTGAGGGACACATGTTATATTTATGTGTACATTATAATAAGGCTTAATTTGTGTATATGAACAATCTAAAGTAGCTTCCTTTATAGACCCATAGCAGGAAGCTTGTTACGGATACTATCACGAAGCACGTATTAGAGTCTTGTTGCAATGGTCCTCGTGGTAACGAGCAGTAAGTATTCGTTTTTTACCTTTTCTTTCTTCTGTTAGCTCATACTTGTATATGGAAAGATATGCAGCAGTTTTTGCAGGATTTATTGCGGGCCTCGCTTGTCTTGTAGGAATGGACATTGGTGCAATCTTCATGGTAGGCGTTGCTTCACATTTTGAGGTATAGAGACGTGGGTGTGTGCGTGTGTAATCTGCACAAAATTCTCTCCATCATATATTACACATCTTTAATTTTTCTCTCTCTCTCTCTCTCTCTCTCTCTCTATCTATCTATCTATCTATGTTACTGCTTCTGACATAGTATGTTACTGTAATTATAGAATAATCTAATTTATTGTTCCTGTTTTCTTCTATGCAGGAACAAAATGAAAAGCAAGATGGTTTAGCAGCTCGAAACCTGACGTTACTCATTTCATCTTTGTACAACCTTAACTTAATCTCAAGGTGATCTCTCTCTCTCTCTCACACACACACACACACATTCTAATGTGGGCTGAATTTACAGTGAACTAGTTTACGACTTTCTACAGCATCTATGCAAGCGGTTCAATGAGATAGACGTGGCTACCATACTCCACATCATCAAAAGTAAGTTGTATTTTACTTAATTTTACCAACACTAACTTATGATTATAAGCTAATATTATTGTATTTTGTTAAATTTAATCTTTAACTCTTCTATAAAGGCTGTGGAATGGGACTTAGAAGCATGGATCCATCTTCAATGAAAGACTTCATCATATGTGTTCATCAGCGCACATCAGAGTTGAAAAAGTCTTTATCAGATGAAGGGAATGAGGGTTAAACAAACGGGTAAGCTAGTTAGAATGTATGATTATCCTTTCATATAATATATTCAGTGTTGTATATAAATCGCTAACACTCCATGCGTTCGTTTGTTTGTGTGTGGGTGATGGCTGACAGTTTAGTGATTAATAGGTGGAATTTATGCTTGAGGCAATTTGTGAAGTTAAGAACAATAAGCGTAAAGATGAGCCTCAACGACATACAAGAATGAGAAAATGGCTTCAAAAGGTGATATATTGTTCATATACACACACACACAACGCTGATATGTTTAACACACAAAATTGAGAGAAAAGGGTGACATTGTGACGTATTTGAATTTACACATTGTGACATGTCTCTGTGTGTCGCGCATTAAACGTGTATGAACGGATGGGCATACACACACTGTATATATGTATGGGCGTGTCCATAAATGTATATTTTCCTATCTTGCGTACACACGCACACACAAGAAGAGAGAGGGCGGGAAGGGAGGGACGGATTATTTCTATATCATACTAACTATAATGTATACAGTTGAGGGTTGAGGATGTACAAATACGATCTGTGACATGGAAGAAACTGTTGGATCCAACAAAGAAAGGCCAGTGGTGGCTTGGAACAGTGTCAGAAGATGCTGGCGAATATGCTCCAAAGGTTGTGAAGAATTTGATAGACTCTGGGGCAGCAGATGCCGAAAAAATGCTCAAACTGGCAGCTGCACAGCGGATGAACACAGACGCTAGACGGGGAATATTTTCCATTGTGATGAGCGGTGAAGATTACGTCGATGCGTTTGAGAAACTCCTCGGCTCAACTTAACAGGAAAACAGGTAATTAGCACTAATCAAGTCCTAATATAGTATTTATTGTTATCAAATATGTATGCGTGTGTAACGAGATTCATTACTAAAATAATTATATCAATTAAGCTTTGTTTTCTTTTATTATTTTATTAGGACCGAGAGATTATGAGAGTTATCGTGGAGTGCTGCCTACAGGAGAAAGTGTTTAACAAGTACTATGCTCTGCTGGCCTCCAAATTCTGCCACCATGATAAAAACCACAAATTCACACTACAGGTCTCTCCCACTCTCCCCATATACAGTACTACTGCATGTTGATCTTAGTTTAACTTTAACCATGCAAGTTGACTTGTGTTTTGTTGCTTCACATGCATTTAATAGATATCATGCGTTGTAATATTGCATTATACAATGGTGAGAGAATTTGAATACGGATTCCAATGGTTCAATGTGTATGCGTGTGCGTGCGTGTGTGGCTGTGTGTGTGCACGTTGCTGTTTGACTAGTGCATTCTTGATTCTTAGTTAACTGGACTTTCTGTCTTCATGCTTAACATACTTGTTATCAATACTAAATGTACCTTTATTACTACGATTATAAGCATACAGTACAGATATATATACACACAATACAGATTCTTCTATTATACATTAGTGCCCTCATCGCTGTCTCTCTCTCTCTCTCTCTCTCTCTCTCTCTCACACACACACACACACACACACACACAATATGCATTTCTAACAGGGAATATTATTGTGGACAGTACTGTATATGGGACCACTTCAAGGAGCTAGAGAATATGGCGATGAGGAGAAGCATGAACCTTGCACAGCTGCTTGCGTTTTTAATAGGGTCTTCTGCTTTATCATTGACCGTGTTGAAGGCCGTCGATTTTGGCGATCCAAGGTACATGACCGCAAAGGTGATTGTCCACTTTCGTAGCTTCTTCGAAACACTGCTCTCTGCAAACGACGAAGGTATATAATATATAAACAATATACATACATACATTGATATTACATATATTAGGTCATACATAATACATTGTTTAGTATCAGTTTAACGTTACTACTATATACGACGTTTACTTGTAGTAATTTTCATCATTGTTTATCTGAGTGCATAATCAATTATGATATATATCCTTATTCTCATACACTTCAGTTATATATTATTATGTGAATACGAAATATAGGTGTATAATAATTAGTATATATCAAATGGATTATATTTTATGTTTTTATTAATTATAAATGATTTATTTATGCAGGGTTTATTATGAGTGCGTTCTCTAGGATCTCTGAGCTAACAGCATTGAGAAGTGGACTTTTGTTTTTCCTGAGGAGGTACGTGTCGCAGAAAATAAGTGCTACAGACTCTGCTCTACACAGGAATCTTAACCTGGCCAGAAAAGCATTGTCCTCTTATAATCAACCATTTAATCAGTATAATTAAGCTTAATTAAATGTGCGTGCGTGCGTGCGTGCGCGTGCGTGTAAAGTCAACTATATACGGATGCATTTTAGCAAGCTAATTTAATCTAAATTAAACTAGTTAAAATATGATGAGTTAGTTAAAGATGACAAATGACTATTATAAATTCTTGAAGATATTTGTTTAGATAATTTATTTTAATATTTTCATTGTATGTGATAGAGATTTATAAGTTTCACAAATGGATAAATATTAATCTCATTCGGCCAGATTAGATTGTTGACGTGGCGGCAGAAGGAATATGCTTATCTAAGAGCGCATTTAATATTAGGTATATTCGTGGCTCTCTTTTGTTTTATCTTTTGCTGTATAGCCTAGTGTTTCGCGAAAGGGCGAGGGTTTCTGCGCAGCGGACAAAGACGAGACCAACGAGCAGCGGCAAGATTGTGTTCTCGTGCTCCTGCGTTTCATCTTTTCTATTTCGCCATATATCTCCTGAAGATCGGCTCGGATTCAAGCACGAAATCTCTCAATCGGTGAGTCGGTTCATGTTCTTTCCTCAAGATCTTTTGATTTCTCATGAAATTTCTCTTACACGTTTTCGCGATGATTCTTGCGTGTTTTTGAAGAGATTCGTGTTTCCGAAGAGTTTTCGGTGTTTTCTTGATAGGATTGTGCATAAGATTCTTGATTCTTTGTGAAAATTCTCATCTTTGTAGTGTATTTCTTTGTTACCGAAGAGTTCTGACGGAAAAAGCTCGGTGCAGGGATCCGAAGATGAGTCTGGCGTGTTTAGCATGTCACGTCTTGGACAGCTCGCCGGAGAGGACGCTACGGAGCTACTCGGACAACGGCACAGGGTGCATTGGACTCGGATGCTGGACTCGGAAAGAACCGGCACAAACAAGCGCTCCGCCAACGGCGGACTCGGATGCGCTCTCTCGGACTAGACAGCAACAAGTTGCGCCCGTTCCGACTCTGGTGAACAATCCGAATGCTGCAACGGAGGAGCCGGGCACTCCCAAGCTCACCCGATGCCACGCCGTGCGGCGCGATCTGTTCAGGGATTGGAATTTCGAGGAGATGAGCCGGCAGCTGTGTATGGATCTCAGCGGGACAGCCTGAAATGTGCCACTTTGGTTCGTTGTATCATCATCGGATTGCTGAAGGTTAGCATGTAAACTCGACCATGACTGTTTTCTTTTCTTCGTTTCCTTTGTGTTTATATAGATTAGTTAAGACTATATAGCTATTAAAGGAGCCCGTTTTATAAGTTTTACCCACTTTTTGCTTGTTTTCTCCACTTGTTGTAAAGAAGGAACTTTTGACTATATTCTTGTTTATATATATATATATATATATATATATATATATAAGTTAAGTTTGCCCCACTTCTCCAGTTGTATAGACTCTTACAAGTTGATAGTGTATCCCCGTCATATTCCCGTTTACTTACGGTAGCATTTGTGTATGTATGATCCTTTGACACATTCTTAGCTCCTTATATGCATGCCTACACACGTCATGTATAAATGCATGTGTCTAGTTTTGACTCTGTATTTATTATCGTTCTGATTCGTTTGTTAATAGATCTGACAAAGGTGTATGGAAGGTACTATCATTTCACATGCAATCAGATCACAACTGTACTATTTAAGTATTTCAAATCATATACTTAATATGTAATTTGTACTTAATCATTTGGAAGGTGGTATTCCTTTTCAAACAATGCATTTTATACATGTGTATAGTATATATGTCATAATACTGTTCAGTGGTCATGTATAGAATGTGCTATATTGTAGTTTGTATGTAATCAGGTGACATAATAATACTAGTTGTTTAATGAATATCATACATATAATATGTGTGATATAGTATAGAATGTGATCAGATCAGATGTTGGGGATATAATAAATGGGGTGTAAAGTGTGTGCTGGATAAGCACATGGTGGGTGGAGCATATTTTGGCCTTATATGATCAGGCACTAATCTAGGTATCCAACCTTACATCTTGCCAGGCTGCCATGCTTTTATAGATTTCATTTGATTCCTGTACTGTGCGTGTGCTCTGTGTCCACGCTATGTGTGCGTGTGTATGTGTGTCTTTAACTTATGCAAGTAAACTAAATACAGTAGTAAACTTGACCTTGAGCTCTGATTGTGTTATTATATATGTGTGTGAATTTAATTATATAATTTTAATCACACACTTAAATAATGAAGATCAAATATTTAACATTTTATAATTATAATTTTGGATTGGTTATAATTTAACTTACTACTTTGATTTAGACATACATAGTTATGTATGTACATAGCTCAAGCTTATAAAATTAATCACAGAACTTATAATTACTTATATTAATGTATGAATATAGTTTCTCTCTAAATAATGTTTTATATTTACAATGTAAATATTATTTTTTATTCAATCAAATATTCATATGTTCTTTTATACACATGCATATAATATATATTTCTAATTATTTTTTTTAATTTATTATAATTTTTAAATATGTAAGTAAAAATGATTCAATGTTAATCATTAATTTAAAGTGTTAACTTTTCTGTTTACGTTACTACCCATGAAATTCCTAAAAAATCTTGAATCACTAAGATTGTTAAACATTATTTTTTTATTTTAATAATTATTTAAATCAGCAATTTAAATAATTATACATTTTTAATCAATCTAAAAAATTAATATATGATTACAATAAAATTAACATATATTCATTAAATGTTAATTATTTATCCACATTGAAAATATATCATATATAATTAGATTTCCTTTAAAAGTTAAAATAAATTCTTATGAAACTTTGATTCAATGTTTTGTTTTTTAATAAAACTTTCCATTGTTATTTATTAAAGATTCATTTCATTAACATTAATAAATTAATACCTTCAAGATTTATTATTTTAATTAAAATTTATTAAATTGAAATTTATAAATATTTAATAATAATTCAATAATTTAATAATAATATGAAGTTTTTAGTTATATATCGTTAGAGAAATAAATCCTTTAAGTTTTATTATTATATTAATTTAATACTATTTCACTCAGAATTTAATCTTATGAAATAATTTAAATTTTATAAATTTCATAAGATAATTTTAATATAATATATAATTATTATAAAGAAAATGTTTGCCCTTATGTTTTAATAAAAGGTAATATTTTGAATAAGTCTTATGAATATAAACAAAAATTAAATAAAGTCATTGAAAACTCTAAATTTTCTACATAATTATTATTATTATTAAATATATTTGATTTCATATAATTATTATTTTAAATATATAAACATATTTAAAGCACTTTAACCTAATTTCATTACATATGTTTAAATATATTATGCATTAAAGTATACCATTTATATGTAGCATTTTCATTTACATTATAAATAAACACATGGATATGTTAAATAAAAAATACATCTAAATACATTTTATAAATAAGATGTTATTATAATATTCTTTTAGACCATTCAAGTATAACATTTTCAAATATCATAATTTACCTTAAGAATATTATTAGGATATTTTTAATATTATATTTTTTAAAATATACTTTATTATTTTTCATTTTATACATGGAATGTTATTAAAATATTGTAAGTTTTAATGCTAAGCTTTCTTAAAATTTAAATAAATTTAAAATAATGCAGTTTTTTACAATATATTATGAGATAAACAATTACAATGTTCAAAAATTTCTTTAGCAACTCAAACATATATATATTATTTTTATATTATAATTAAATATACCAATGTAAATGAAACAAAATAATTACAATTTAATGTCTTAAAGATATTATTTTAACTTTGTTTGAATATTTTAATAAAATGTCAACTATGAAGTATATTTTAAGGATATTATAATATTAATTCGATAGTTTAGATTTTATTTTATATTTTTCTTCTGTTGAGATTTTAATTATAAAAAATTAAACTATTTTAGTAAATTAGGATGTGAATGTAAAATACGACAACATTTTTTAATTGAAATTTAAAATTTAAATAAAACTTAAGTTATCTTCTATGTCATGTAAAAAATATCCATAAATATTATTAAGATAAATTATTTTTACTAATTAATATTTATTAAACATAATCTAAGTTTGAATAAAATTTAATCCATTCACTTGGATTATATATATAAAATATTATATTTAAGCTCTTATACCTTAAAACAAAATATATTAAATATTATAATTATATATTCCTAAATATTAGATCATTTATATATATGTTTTCTTTCAAACCTTAAACACAAAATAAAAGATTTAATATGATTTTAAAATTAAATTGAAATATAAAATTTGGTATGAGATCTACATCATTTAATGTAAGTTAAATATAATAGTTTTTACAAATGTGTTAAATGCTTATTTATCAAAAATTATAAGAAAATAATTTACTTAAATTAAAAACAAAAAAATTCAAACATAAATATGCAGATATATATTACTAAGGTGGACATCTTATATATTATATATATATATATTATAGTTGTATGTTCATGTATGTGCATGTATTTATAAGGAGAGATAATATCTACATTTGATAAATATTTATAAATAATCTCTTCAAGTTAATATAATAGTATTAATAATATACCATATTATACACATTGTTTGAGTATGTTTCACTAATATTAATAGTTAAATACTAGTTACACTTGTTACTAATGTATTTAGTAAATATTAGTGTAAATTATTTTTGCCTTATTAAGTAATAAATCTCATAGTATTTAATTAAATAAATGTTATTTATGATGATTATAAATATGTTATTAAATGAATCAATTAAATTGGAACATTGATTAGTAATGGTTATAATTGATTTAAAATAAATTAAAAACAAATGCAATTTATTCCAACTAATTTAATATATTACATAATTATTTTAAAATAAAACATTAATTTGTTTCCAAATGTTTTATTCACATTTATATTTACATCTTTAGTACCTAATAAAAAATAATTAATTTTATACTAAGTTAAATAATTTCTTTAAATAGAAAAGATAAATCATATTAGATAGAAAGGGGAATAATGATAGAACAGGGGTAAGAGGAAGAGGGGAGGGGAATAAGAGGAACATTATTATTTTATATAAATAATATATTTTATGAATTGCAATGTTTTAAAAAGGTTTTTCTCATTTAAAATAAATAATTATATTAACACTTAACATTAATATAATAAGATAACTTTAATAATTGAAGTTTTTTATAAAAAGTATTCATTATAAATATTTATAATTGTAATTCGAACGATGAAATATAAATACACACATAAGAATACAAATACATATATCACATGTAAACATGTAAACACATCCTACTAATGAAGTTAAAAAGATTGTAAAATTAAGTAATTTTATAAGTTATTTCCTTTTTAATTTGTAATATATAATATAATAAGGTTTCTATTCTTCACTTAAAATGAAATTCAAAATTCTATATATATTTTACTTATTATGTAAAATTTGTAACTTAATTTTTAATTTTGTATATTTTTGCTTTGTAAAATTTAATTTGTTAAATTTTTTAATATACCAATGTAATATTTTCACATTGGCATGTTAAAGTGTTCCACAAAAATTAATACGTATTTACTTGTTTTAAAAAAATATATTATATATAACAATGTAATTATTCATTATTTAGTAGTATTATTTGGTTTTATAATGATATATATCTATGTATAAAGTTGGTATAAATTTACATAGACACACACACACATATATATAATATTCAAATTCCCTTCTTAATTCAAAAAGTTAATAAACTTTAATAATAAATAAAATTAATTTATTAAATTAACACATGAACAAATGTACACTTAGTGTTTTTGTTAATAAATATGATAATGTTTTTTAATTATTGATAAGCAACTCTTTTTTTAATTGAACAAAAATCTATCTATGTAGAAATTTTTTAATTATATCTATCTTTAAACACATAGACAATACATATATATATAAGTAATGCTCATCTCTTATAAGTAACATTTCATGCTTGTTATTTTCACATCCTCTCTTGTAAGATTTAAATAAGACTGGTTTTCTGAAAATAATTTAATAAATTACATATAATTTTATATTATATAATAATTTACATAATTTAATTGTATTGATTATTCAATAGTTTATAGCTTACTAAATAAATATTCTAAATTTATAACCGAAACTAACAAATATATAGAAATAATTAATTATATTTTAATAAGTTTTGTTAAATATGTATATTAATTAAATTATCCTCATTCACAACTTAAACTTAAAAGAAAATAATAATAATCAAGAGGTATAAACATAAGTTCATTTTAATTAAGTCCTTTGACATAGAAATTAAGAGTATTATAAATATGTATCAGTATTTTCTTTAAAATACTTAAGTATTGTTTGCCTTTTTGTTTTATAATTTTTTGTCCACTTTAATTATTTTTCATGTGCCTTTCAAAAATATTAACATTATTTTATGTAATATGTCTTAATTAAAACACTATAAAAACATTTTTAACTTTCTACGTTGGAGTGAATAATTTATTAATACATATCAATATTATGTAAATTTTCATTTATAGTATATAAGATGATATGTAAATTATCATTTGTAAATTATGGTTGTACTGTTGTATAGATAGTTTAAAGATATCATTAAATTTATATCTATATATTTATTATAAATATAAATAATAGGTATCATCTTATATATTATATTTTAAAAAAATCTTCATTTTGAGATTGACTTACAAATATCTTTTTTTATTTTGCATTGAACATGTGTTACATTTTGATATAGTTAGTATCTATAATAATAAACTATTAATATAAAACTACAGATTATTATATATAAATATTAAATCTTATATTTATAGATTAAAATTTATATTATCTATAAATTAGGATTTCTTTATATATGACCCTAGAATATTATAACTTAAATAATAACTTGTTATAAACATTTGATTTCGAACATATATTTTTTGAATGTATACTTACAAATTATAACTTAATAAAGATTTCTTTTACTTATTATAATTAAATAATAAGTTAAAACTTTTTTTAACATAATATATATATTTTAAAATGTATACTTATAAAATATATAACTTAACAATGATAATGTAAACTTTTTATTTTGAACTTAGGAATAATGTATATGCCATTATGTATATTGTTTATAAATTTTAATAGAAGGCTTATGATATTATTACTGAATATCTGATATATTAACATTAGTAAATTTAATATATCATGTAGTAAATCCATTACATCCATTTATATTTAATATTTATTTTTATTATTAAAAAAATCAGTTATTAATAATATTTAATTATTATTTTAAAATTCTTTAATTTATTCAAATAATATCATTCTATACATTGTGAATTTTAATGTCTTTGAACAAAATGTATAGATTAAGAGAAAGCAAAAAAAAATTAAAATCAGGTTTATTCTTCAAATATTTAATATTAAGATTATTCATTAAGAGGAATTTAGTTATTAATATATTATAATTCGTGAAAATGTAATAAAATACTATATATATGATATGAACATATAAAGTTTAGATTGTCAAATATGTGTATAGATAGAAAATTTTAACTTTCTAGTTAAGCAAATAAACTAAGAGAAAAAATGTATTATTTATAATTTAAAATTAAAAAAATATAAAACTTTTTAAACATTAGAACATATATAAATCGTTATATTTACAACTAAATTGTTATTTTGTATATTTGCATTATGCATGTGTTATTGTGTGTGCAGATAAATGTATACATTTGTAGATGAAAGAAAAAGAAACATAACATATTGGATATAGGAATTAGTTAATTAAAATACAATTCTATTATATGTATTCTTTACATATTTATACGTTTTTATGTTGGTTGTTGTTCAAGGATAAACAATTTAAATATGTTCAAGTTAAAAGATAAAAGACTTAGATATAACCTTGTTTTATTCAAGTTATATGCATGTTTATAACTAAAATGGACATGTCTATAGTCTCATTTTTTTAATAATATTAACAATTTTAAATATTTAATTAATATTTTTTAATATTAAAGAAATATTCTTTAAAATAATATATGTTTAAAAAAAAATTTAAATATGTATTTTTAAATAATAATTAAGAATTAGAACTTAAGTATTAATTAATATTTATTTTCTATTCCCATTTTCTATATCATGCCCATTTTAATTACAACATGCATTTATATTAATTAATTAATGTGATAATCAATGAATATATATGTTTATTCAATTTATATTAATTAATTAATATGATAGTCATGAATATTATATAGTAATTAAGTTGCTGAACACTAAACTAAGAAGTGTGTTAATTACAATGCTGACGGATATTAATTTGGGAGCAAAGACAAACAAGATCTCTTTTACCCAACAGGACAGAAGAGCAAACTTGTGAGTTTTAATTAAATTTCACATAAATAATATATGTATATTTTTAATATGCTAGATGTATATTCTTGTGTGTGTAGATATCTATTTATGCATATATAATGCTTTATAGTAATGTGTAATAGGTGTATTTGTTTTGCAGATTATTGCTCCAAAGACGAATATAAAAGGGTTGGTGCAATTTATATTTTACCATTAGAACAAATCTTTAAATTGTTACAGGAAAACTAATGTGAAAGATGAGCTATAGTTTACTATATAGATATATATAGTTATTGTAATATATTCTTTCTAATGTAATAATTAAGTTTCACTCAAATTATTTTTGGGTTTACACTGCAGGTTTGATGCCGTGGATATAGACTGGGAGTTTCCTCTGGTCCGTTATAAAATAAGTATAATTTAATAGAAAAAACTATTTATATAATTATAAGAATAGAAAATTAATAATGAAAATCACTTGTAACATATATATTGTTCATAAATTTATTACATCTTTATGTAGTTTTAAGTCTTATTTTTATTTAATACTTTTATTAAAGCATAAATTGGTTATAACATTAAAACTTCTCTATAGTCATTTCACTTTGTATTTTCTTTTATATTATAAGAATCTTAAATAGCTTTAATATAAATCTATATGAGAGTTTATCATCATTATATAACATTTCTCGATTATCCCATTTTATTAATTAATATATGCAAATTGTCACAAAACATATGACTATTTATGTATAGATTGTAAGGAAATGTCTGAGTGCATATGTGTATATTTAATTAATTATTTAAATATATATATATTTTAAAAAATTATTTATATATTTAAATTTCTTACAATTTATTTCCTTAGATATTAAAGTCATGCACATTGTTATTTTATGTCTGAAATACATTATACACACCATATATTATGTTTCAAAAGTTACGATCAGTACGAGTAAGTGTACATAACTAAATAATAATGTATACATAATTATTTTATGTACAATAATTATGATGGACTATAAATCCTTATATACAATATATAGATATTAAAACATGAAACATATGTGAAATCTAAATTATAAATAAAATGTAGAGCGTTGCAACTAATAAGATTACTTAAAACGAAAGTTATTAAGTGTTGTACAAAATATATTAGGTTTTAATTTAAATTTTTATGAAAGGTATTTGTGTGAATTATAAGGTTGACATATGAAAATTTAACTAAAATAATATGAAAATATATTTCGATGAGTATATATCTAGTTTATAACAACTTTTTTCTCACGCACTGGAGTGAATTTAGTATATTAGAATAATTACATTTAAAATCCAAGCAGCACACTTATAATAAGCGGCGGCATATTGGGCCAAACAATATTTTAACTTTGTTAAACTATTGAACCACATTAACATCGACTAACTGCATAAAATAATTATCGTTGTAACTAAAATAATTATCATTGTAACGCATAAGCAAAATGATTAAGATAGTTAAAGTTAATAACAAAAATTAATCATAGATGACACCACATCATTTCATAATTATTAATCACTAAAAGAATATTTTATATTTTAAATTTGAATAAAAAATATTCAAATTTAAATAAAAAATTAACTTAATCATATTTTCTCTTACTAAATTAATCATTATTGTGTGGGTTTTAACTGTGTTTAATTAAGTTTTAATTAACAAAATGAATCAACCAACTTAACTATTTTTTAGTGGTGCAGTAGAAAAATATTACTTTCTAATGATGATTTATAAATAAAAATATGTTAAAGAATATTTTTTCACTTTTTATATACAATAAGTTTTATCAATAATAACAAGTAATAATTTTAGTATTATAAGTATATGCTATATATAATAACATTGCAAATCCAAGTCTGTCATAATTGCTCTTTACTTTGGATGTTAACTATTGTTACTTACCGAATTATATTTTGGTTATTGGGCATGTTAAATATGTTAGGGTTCGACTCACCAATTAAACTCATCAAATATATTTTGAAATTGAAATTTTGTGCTAACCCACTTTATAAGGAAAACATGGAGGTATATTAAGTAGTACATGTGCTAAAGGTTTATGAGTTTATAATTGAGTTTGTTACTCTACTACCAGTACAAGCTCTAGCTTATGTCTTCATAACACAAACCTCTATTATGCCGCCTCAACTTCAGACAATAGGGTATCAGGGTAGTTTACTCTTAATGTTGACGAATGAAAGTCATGTTGAATGCACATTTCAAGGGTTAAGGTTAGGGCTTGTCTTTAGCCTCCTCCTTCACATCAAGTTGTGTAACACTCATAATTAAATAAAGCACATTCATGTCTTTGTACAACTATGAAATGGGATATTAACTGATAGGTTTTTGTAACAGAGCTAAGGCATTGCCACTTACATAAGTATTGTCTATGTCTTTTGGGGCATGAGCTTGTGGTACAGTTGGACAAAAACATGAAACTTAAAGTCCTGCCCTAAGTCCCTTAAAATGATTACAGATAACATAAATAAACTTTAGGAACATAGACAAGCTCATTTGGACTAAACTATTAAATTTGTCTTAAAAAACTTAGTGTTGTTCACATAAGATGTTGATGCCGAATGACCACTTAGTAATCATGTGTTACCACGTGTTGGCGCTTCAAATAAAAACTTTAACAAAATTATCTACACTTTCTTTATATTGTTTAAAAATAGGGCACCCATTAGTGCCAGATCTTTATTAAGGATTTTTTAATTAGAGTGCCACTTCAAGAAATATGCCTTATATGGGATGCTAGTAAAGACATTTACCTCATTTTTATTTTTGCACCACGACACCATGCAATACATTTAGGCTAAATGTTGTCCCTTTTTATGATAGCCACTTAAGCATTTAATTATTATAATCTTATAATTTAAAAAGACATTACCCAATAAATATATTAATTAATGTATTTAAGATAAATTAAGATTCACAAATGAGAAAATGTATGTACATGCATGTGTGTGTATGTACGTCTATGGCATACAATATGGGGATTCAATGTGTTAATTAATTTATGTAAGTGCAAAATCATACATTTTTTATTTTTTGTCTATATATTTGTGATCAAATAAATTTACGTTCAATTTATTTTAATATTAAAAAATTTTTAGTACTCAATTTATAAATATAAGATGCCACTATGACCAAACAGATCATATTAAAAATTATTTTAAATTTACACTTAGTATATTATTCAAATTAAATTCATTTTATTCAAATTTAACATTATAATAAAGCTATATAAGTTAAGTTCCTTGCTTTCTTGTTTTAACTTACAATTATAATTTTTTAGTTTTTAAATTTATTTTATATATTCTTACATTTTTCACATTAATTTATGAATAAAAATTGCTTTTTGTTATTTAAGCTTTCTCATTATTATAAAAATATGAAAATATATATATAAATTTTAAATTAAATTATCCTTAGAAACCTTGACTATGGCTATAAACGAGCAACTTAGTAATTAATTTAAGAAAAAAATTATTAAAATGTTACGTTTGAATAAGAATAATTTAAAAATATTATATTAAAATATAAATTTTAAAATAATGTTAGATATGTAGTTGCATCTCATATTTTATAAGTTGAGTATTGAAAACATTTTTATATTAAAATAAATTTATTTGACCACAAATATATAAATGAAAAACAAATTGTGTGTAAGCCCTAAACATATTGCATCATATCGTGATGGAGAGGTAAAAAAAAGGTAAATGTCTTCGTTGGTAGCGTATATGAAGCATATTTGCACCTAATTAGCTTTTCCACTAACGGGTGGTTAATAACTCAACAAACATAATTAAAAGAAATATTTATTTATTATGGGTTTTCTTTTATTTAATGGTTATTTATTATTTATGGCACCTGTCACGACCCAATACATAATACATATGCTTACAAGATACGACCTATAAATACAAAATATAAGATATGGGATACATAATATGCTTACAAAATATATCCACAGGATATGTTTATAGAATATGCTTACAAGATATATCTACAAGATAAGGGACATTATTTTTAACTCATGCCTAAATTAGCTCTTGGAGTATCATTTTTAACTTAAGCCTAGATTAGCTCTTGGAGTTGTAAGTATAAAAGCTTCGACCTTTTGTTGTACAATTAGTTACTATTAACACTGTCATTTTACAATCATTCTTGTCTTGTTCCTTGCTTTTGCCTTATTCGTGGCTTGACAATTTGATAGTAATTGATTGTATCCTTGGAGATCCCAATAAGTATCATTTCGCATGCACGAAGTTAAGGAGCTCACACAAGGATTTCCGACCTATACATTCGAATTTCAGCAACTTTGCATGAACATTCCATGGGATGAGATTGCATTGATTAAATCTTTTGTTTTGGGTTGAGGGGTGACGTGAAGGACCTTCTCCTTATTTACCGGATGCCAAACCTTAGTAGAGATCATGCAACAGGCCATATGCTGCAACAACCGTTTATTTGAGCGTCGTCAAAATTTTTTTTATCAGCAATTCCTGCAAGCCAATCGTGTAACTGTAGCACATGTTCCTATGAACATCTTCTGGAGTAGTTCCTATGAAGGTCGACAAATACAAGCGTGGCTCATTTTCAACTGCTAAAAAGCAACATCGTCGCAATGAGAACTTATGCTTGTATTGTGGTGAAGCAGGACACAAGGTGGCAAAATGTCTTTGTTAAAGTTAGGAAGTTCAAGACATGTGAAGTTGAAACTGAAGTTCAATCGGAAAACTTTAATATCCACTTCGTCTAGAAGCTGCAAAGTTAGACACCAAAAGCAAAGCCGCAAGTTAGACCGCAAAGGCACAGACTCCATTGGTGCTCACACCATTCCATCACTCAAGTTCCTATACACATTCACTTCAATAATTGAGAGCTCAAGGAGTTTTGCCCTATTAGACACTGGTGCAAATGATGCTTCATGAATGACACTTTTCAGCTCAACATGGCATTTTGTGATAAAGTTGAAGCATGTAGTTCCTATAAAGGTTGTAGATAATCATATAATTGCTTCTGGCACAGTTACCCATGCTACCACACTCTCTTGCACCCATGGCGCATTTAATTGTTCAATTTTCTTTAACTTGATCAAGACTTGGATGACTCTCACTGTTTTAGACATGCCATGGTTCGTGTTGTAAATCCTTGGATCAATTGGAGGTCTAGGACACTCACGTTTTCCTTTACAACAACCAGGATTAATTATGTACCTTCATGCGTGCATGAATGACCTTAGTATCTGAGGCAGTACAAGCTACATAATTGATCGTGCCTACTCCTGTATCAGTAGCAAAGGTTCCTCCTCGACAGGATCCACCTCCTATTAGTTTTTCAGCACATTCACAGGATCTCCTCACTTTTATGCATTCACGGATTTTTGTACAGGGTTCTTTCAATTCTGTACACTTGTCAACATCAGCATAGGTTTTTCCCAATCTTGCCTTTTTCATTACTCTGCTTCTGTTCCATCCCCAAGATCCTTCTCTTCAACTCCTTCCTCTTCTCCGCATTCTTACCATTACTATGTATGAACTTGTCACTGTTCCTGCTCCTTTTTATCTTTTTGCTTTTTAAATAACTTTTACATCCTCTTCTACCTTTTATGTATTTGACTCTTCCTGTTTTTCAATCTCCTTCTCCTTCTCCTTCTTCCTACTTCTTCCCTGTCATCCAAGTATCACTCTTTTCAGAACGTTTTTGATAAGCATAAGGCTACAGTTTTCCTATTCATAGGTCCTACGACTGTCCATCGATCTTGCGGAGGGGAAGACTCCACCATTTAGACCAATTTATGCACTATCACTTACAAAATTAGAGGTTCTTCGCATGTACATTGAAGACAATTTGGCATCCAGCTTCATTTGTCACTCAAAGTACCCTACAGAAGCACTTATCTTCTTTGTTAAAAAGAAAGATGAAAGTTTACATTTGGTTGTGCACTACAAAGTTTAAATTAATCACCATCCAGAATCGGTACCCATTGCCATTAATCCCGAAACTTCTCAATCGGCTGGGTGTTCACGAATATTGACTTACCTGGCCTACAAATCTTGTACGAATTCGTCCATGCGATGAGTGAAAAATTGCATTTCGTACAAGGTATAAACACTTCGAGTGCTTTTTGGACTTACAAATGCCCCAGCCGTGTTCCAACACATGGTGAATGACATCTTTTGCGACTTCTAAACCAGTTTGTGGTGATCTACCTCGATGACATCTTGATTTTCCCAAGAACCAAGCGGCACATGACAAACATGTACAATTAGTTTTACAGAAGCTTCTGTATGCAAATTGGAGAAATATTTTTTTATAGGGATACTGTGGAGTTCTTGGGCTACATCATCTCTCCTGCCAGCGTCTCAATGGACATGCACAAAGTGAAGACTGTCATGGAGTGGGAGAGGCCTAGAGACATACAATGTTTTCTTAGCTTTGCAAATTTCTACATGCGAATCATACAAGACTTCTCCAAGTGTGTACTCCACTCATAGAACTCACCAAGCACATAGGGATTTCTCTTAGTCTGACAAAGTGGACATGCATTCACAGCACTTAAGAACGCCTTCACAACAACTCTAATTTTAACACATCCTGATCCTTCTTGTCCCTTTTTTGTTGAAGCAGATGTTTCGGACTTTGTAATAGGTTCTATCCTATCACAATTGAAGAAGACAAGTTACTCCATCCTGTAGCCTTTCACTTTCGTAAGTTCTTTTCGGTAAAGATTAATTACGAGATTCATGACAAGGAACTTAAGGTCATTATAGATTCGTTCAAGAGTGGCAGCACTTTCTAGAAAGTGTTACATATCATGTATAAGTTCTTACAGATCATAAGAACCTTAACTTTTTCAAACGGCTCAAGTTCTTAATCAGCGACAAGCTAGGTGGGCGAAATCCTTGTTATGTTTGATTTTGTCATCATCTATAGGTCTGGTTTTTTGGAATGGCAAAGCGGATGTATTGTCTAGACAGTCTTACCTTGCACCGACCCCGGGTGATTCTGTATATGATTGTTAAAAACAAGTGTTGTTGGGTCTTGATTGATTTCGACTTGCGGCACTACAGGTTCATTATGCTTTAATAAATTCAACACTTTTATAAGGCATCCATTTGCAATTGGCTATAAATGACTTGGCAAAGAATGTGTTTCACACATTAGTCCTGACATCACAAGCTCTTCTTTCTACAGTTCCCATACAGACTACAAGCTGTTGCCATACAAGACGGACTCATGTACTGGGAAGGTCTCATGTACATTTCTGTTGGTGTTTATAGAACTTCTGTAGTACATGATTGTCATGATACCTCGGCTACATGACATTTTGGTGTGGCCAAGACAATTGAGTTGGTGACTCGCAACTATTGGTAGCCTGAGTTGCGAGGTTTTGTGGAAAGTTTGTACGGAGTTGTGACACCTTTAACAAGTCAACGATGCCTCGTCACACACCCTGGTCTTTTTCGTCCTCTTCCTATTCCCTCTACTCCTTGGAAATCCATTTCTATAGATTTTCTCACAAATCTTCCTCGTTGTGGATTGATTCAGTTCTTGTGGTGGTTGACCGTTTCACTAAATATGATCATTTCCTACCATGTAACACGGCTACATGCCAGACAACTGCTGAGTTTGGTGATTTGCAAAGTGTTCTAACATCATGGTTTTTTTAAGAGCATTGTTTCTAATCAAGGCCCATAATTCATGTCTAGATTTTGGTGAGAGCTTCTCTAAAATCTACAAGTTAAAGCGGATCTTTCTTTAGGATAACATCCCAAACTGATGGGCAATCAGAGCGCATGATTTCAAACTTTGAAGCAGTATCTTCGCTGCTTCATCAGTTATCAACAGGACAACTGGTTGAACCTTCTTCCCATGTCGGTGTTTGCTTATAACAACTCTGTTTACGCATCTACATGCCATACACCTTTCTTCACTCTTACAAGTTACCATCCACGTTTTGACTTTGTTCCTCATACTTTTCCTTTTTCCGTTCCTGCAGTACAGGATTGTCTCCAACATCTTTGTCATGTACAGGATGATCTTCAAGTTTATCTTTAACAAGCACATGAACGGTACGATGCTCATCGTCAGCCAGCACCTGCATACAACGTATGGCTTCTTCGTCGGCATATCCGCACTAACATGCATTCTTCTAAGTTGGATTTTCAACGATTGGACTCTTACAAGATTGCGGTTGAGGTCAATCCTATAGCTTTCCGACTAGAAACTACCATATACTGTGAAACTTCATCATGTATTTCACACCTCTTTATTGGAACTGTATCATCCTTCTTCTCTTATTGGTCATGCTTGTTCTCCTCCCTTCTTATGATCATTGACGATGAACCTAAGTACGAAGTTGCAACCATCCTTAATTTTCGTCTTTGAATTGAAAAGATTATTTACCTATCGATCACACTTGGGAATCTACATTCAATTATTTTATTCTTCTTCCAAGGTTGCTACATTTTATCAATGTTATTTTACTAAACTAGGTCTCAAGACTCGTGGAAGTCGTCCTTAAGGAGGAGGTGTTATCACGACCCGATATAGAATACAAGATAGGCTTACAAGATATAACTTACATGATACAGGATACATGATACATGATATGCCTGCTTACATGATATATTTACAGGATAGGGATATTATTTTTTAGCTCATGCCTAGATTAGCTCTTGGAGTATCATTTTTAGCTTATGCCTAAATTAGCTCTTGGAGTTGTCAAGCCACGATCCAGGAAACAGGAAGAAAACAGGATTCCAAGGACAGGAAGGCTTGACTCAGGAGCTAGATCGAGAGCAGAACAGGAACTAGGAATAGGAACAGGACGGATCCATGAGCAAGACAAGATCAGGATAGGATCCGGGAGCAAGACAGGAAGCGCAGGCAGGATCCAAGAACAAGACAGAAACAGGACAGGATCCGGGAACAAGACAGGAGCGAGACAGGATCCAGGAGCAGACAGGAAACAGGAGCGAGACAGGAGTAGGACATGAAACAAGACAAGAAAAGACAAGACGAGATTGATCGTAGTAAGACTGGTGTTGATAGTAACTCATTGTACAACAATTAGGTCGGAGCTTTTATGCTCACAACTCCAAGAGCTAATCTAGGCATGAGTGCTAAAAGTGGTTGCATGCATGCAAAAGTGACTGCATGCATGCAAGGCTAAGATGAGTCCACATGTCCCTTATCCTCTAGGCATATCCTGTGGCATATCTTGTAGGAATATCCTACACCGTATTCTGTGTCCAGAATCCTAGTAGGAATATCCTGTAAGAAAGTCCTGTAACCCATATCCTATATCCGGAATCATGTAAGAAAGTTCTGCAACCCATATCCTATCCGGAATCCTGTATCCTGTATCGGGTTGTGACAGCACCTCCTCCCTAAAGACGAGTTCCACGAGTCTTGGGACCTGGTTTAGCAGGATAATGCCGATGGAAGGCAGCAACCTTGGAAGAAGCATGGAGTAAGTTGGATGCAGGTTCCCAAGTGCGATCAGTAGGCAAATACCCTTTCCAATCCACCAAGTATTGAGTTGGTGGCATAAAGACAAGAATCAAGGATGGCTGCAACTTCATACTCAGGTTCAGTGTCAATGACCACAGGAGGGGGAGGAGAAGAAACACGACCGAGAAGAGAAGAAGGATGATATGGCTCAACAGGAGGTGTGAAACACAGGATGAAATTTCACCGTGGATGGTAACTCGAGTCGGAAAGCTACAGGATTTACCTCCGCCACGATCCTGTAAGGGCTCAATCGTTGAAATCCAATTAGAAGAAGGCCTGTTGGTGCGAATGTGTCGACGAAGAAGCCACACGAGATCACCAATCTTGTATGCAGTGCCGGTTGACGGTGAGCATCAGCATGATGCTTGTATCGTTCCTGTGCCTGCTGAAGATGAACCTAGAGATCATCCTGTACATGACGAAGATGCTGGAACGATCCTGTACTGCAGGAACGGAAGAAGGAAGCGGGAGGAGTAAAGTCAAAACGTGGATGGTGGCCTGTAAGAGCAAAGAAAGGTGTCTGTCTGTAGATGCGTGAACGAGTTGTTGTAGGCAAACTCTGCCATTGGAAGAAGGTCCAACCAGTTGTCCTGCTGGTAACTGATGAAGCAAAAATACTATTCCAAGGTCTGAATTGTGCGTTCGGACTACCCATCGGTTTGCGAATGATATCCTAAGAAAGATCCGCTTTAACCTGTAGACTCCGAAGAAGCTCTCGCCAAAACTTGGACATGAATTGTGGACCTCGATCGGAAACAATGCTCTCAGGAAGACCATGGTGGAACACTCACGGATCACCAACTCAGCAGTTGTCTGACCTGTAGCTGTCTTGTTGCAGGGTAGGAAATGAGCCTGCTTATTGAAACGATCAACCACCACAAGAATGCATCAAATCCACGAGAAGGAGGAAGATCTGTGAGGAAATCCATAGAAATGGATCTCCAAGGAGCAGAAGGACAGGAAGAGGACGGAAAGACCAGAGGTGCATGATGAGGCATCTTCGACCTGCTATAAGTGTCACAACTTCGTACAAACCTCTCCACAAAACCTCGCAACCCAGGCCACCAATAGTTGTGAGTCACCAACTCCACTGTCTTGGCCACACCAAAATGTCCTGTAGCCGGGGTATCATGACAATCCTGTACCACAAGTCCTGGAAATACCAACAGGAACGTACAGGAGACCTTCCCGGTACAGAGTCCATCCTGTATGGTGAACAGGTTGTAGTCTGGACGGGAACTGGAGGAAGAGGAACTTGCAACGTCAGGATGAATGTGTGAGAACACATTCTTTGCCAAGTCGTCTGTAGCCAACTGAAACGACGTCCTGTAGGAGTGTTGAATTTGCTGGAGCCTGATGAACCTGCAGTGCCGCAAGCCGGAATTGATCAGGACCCAACAACACTTGCCTTTGACAGTCAAATGTAGGATCGCCTGGGCTTGGTGCAAGGTAAGAGCGCCTAGACAATGCGTCCGCCTTGCATTCCGAAAACCGGGCCTGTAGACGATGAAGTCAAAACGTGATAGGAACTCTGCCCACCTAGCTTGTCACCGACTGAGAACTCGAGCTTTGAAAGTACTCCAGGTTCTTGTGATCTGTAAGAACTTGTACAGGATGTGCAGCACCTTCCAGGAAATGCTGCCACTCCTCAAACGAATCCACAATGGCCTTGATTCCTTGTCATGAATCTCGTAATTGATCTCCGCCGATAGGAACTTACGAGAGTGAAAAGCTACATAATGAAGCAACTTGTCTCTCCAACTTGTGATAGGATGGATCCTACTGCAAAATCCGAGCATCTGCTTCAATGAAGAAAGGATGAGAAGGGTCAGGATGTGCTAAAATCGGAGCTGTCGTGAAACGTCCTTGAGTGTTGTGAACGCGTGTTCCGCCTTGTCGGACCAAGAGAAAAGTCCTGTGCGCTTGGTGAGTTCTGTGAGTGGAAGTACACGCTTGGAGAAGTCCTGTATGAACCGCCTGTAGAAGTTTGCAAAGCCAAGGAAACATTGTACATCTCGTACCGACTTGGGCCTCTCCCACTCCACGATGGTCTTCACCTTGTGCATGTCCATGGAAACGCCAGCAGGAGAGACGATGTAGCCCAAGAACTCCACCGAATCCCTATCGAAAAAACACTTCTCCAACTTCGCGTACAGGCCATGCTCGCAAGCCGCTCTAAAACTAGTCGTACATGCTTGTCATGTGCCGCCTGGTCCTTGGAGAAAATCAAGATGTCGTCGAGGTAGATCACCACAAACTGGTCCAAGAAGTCACGAAATGTCGTTCACCATGTGTTGGAACACGGCTGGGGCATTGGTAAGGCCGAAAGGCATTACCGTGTACTCAAAATGTCCATACCTTGTACGAAAGGCAGTCTTCCACTCATCGCCGGGACGAATCCGTACAAGGTTGTAGGCCCCTCGTAAGTCGATCTTCGTGAACACCTTTGCTCCTCGCAGCCGATCGAGAAGTTCCGGGATCAATGGCAACGGGTACCGATTCCGAATGGTGACTTGATTCAAACCCCTGTAGTCCACAACCAAACGTAAACTCCCATCCTTCTTCTTGACAAAGAAGATAGGCTCCTGCAGGGGACTTTGAGTGACGAATGAAGCCGGATGCCAAGTTGTCCTCGATGTACTGACGAAGAACCTCCAACTCTGTGGGTGACAATGCATAAATCGGTCCGAATGGTGGAGTCTTTCCTTCCGCAAGATCAATAGGACAGTCGTAGGACCTGTGAACAGGAAGAACTGCAGCCTTGTGCTTGTCAAAAACGTCCTTAAAGTCGTGGTACTTGGATGGTAGGAAGAAGGAGGAGAAGGAGAAGTAGGCGAAGGAGATTGAAAAACAGGGAGTCGGATACAGGAAAGGTAAAAGAGGACGTAGGAGTTACTTGAAAGGCAAAAAGGTGGAAGGGAGCAGGATCAGTGGCGAGTTCATGCATGGTAGTGGTAAGAACTCGGAGAGGAGAAGGAGGGAGCTTGTGACTGAAAAAGAGGAAGGATCTTGGGGGTGGAACAGAAGTAGTGTAACAGAAAGAGGCAGGATTGGAAAATGTGGATGTTGACGAGTGTACAGGATTGGAAGAATCCTGTACAGAGTCCGTGGTTGCGCAGGAGTGAGGAAGCCTGTGAATGTGCTGATAAATCAACAGGAGGTGGATCCTGTTGAGGTGGAGTCTTCAACACTGGTACAGGAACAGGCACGGTCAATCCTGTAGCTTGTACTGCCTCAGATACTAAGGATGTATCCTGCACACAGGAAGGTACAGGATTGATCTTAGCTGTTGGAGAGGGAAACGTGAGCGTCCTACCCTCCAATCGATCTGCGGATTTGCAACAATGAACCATGGCATACCCAAAATGATGGGAGTCGACCGAGTCTTGATCAAGTTGAAGGAAATTGTACAGTTGAATGTGCCATGACTGCAGGAAAGAGGTTCGGTAGCATGGGTAACTGCACCAGAAGCAATGAGACACCCATCGGCCACTTCTACAGGAACTGCATGCTTCAACTTCACCACCAAAATGCCATGTTGTGTTGCAAAAATGTCATACATGAAGCATGCATTTGCACCAGTGTCTAACAGGGCAAACTCCTTGAGCTCTCGATTATTAAAATGAATGTGTACAGGAAACTTGAGTGATGGAATGGTATGAGCAGCACCAATGGAGCCTGCACCTACATCCAACTTCGCGGCTCCTAGACAAAGTGGACATTGGAGTTTTCCGACTGAACTTCAGCTTCAACCTCACGCGTCTTGAAGTTTCTGGCTTTAATAGGACAATCTGCCACCTTGTGTCCTACTCCACCACAATATAAGCACAGGTTCTCGCTGCGCGCAACGTTGCTTCTCAGCAGCGGAAAGAGGGCCACGCTTGGATTTCTCAACCTCCATAGGAACTACTCCAGAAGGTGGTGCAGGAACATGTACCACAGCTGCAGGATTGGTTTGCAGGAACTGCTGACGGGATCTTTCCTGACGACGCTCGAACAAATGATTGTCGCAACGAACAGCTTGTTAAATGATCTCTGCTAATGTTTAGGCATCCAGTAATGTAAGGAGAAGGTCCTTCACGTCATCCCTCAACCCAAAACGAAAGTGTTCGATCAATGTAGTCTCGTCCCATGGAATGTTCGTGCAAAGTTGCTGAAATTCGGATGCATAGACGGAAGCTGGTCGGGATTCTTGAATGAGCTTCCGTAACTTCGTGCATGCAGAACAGTACTTATCAGGATCTCCAAAGCAGGCTTCAAAGGCAGCCACGAAACCTTCAAAGTCTTCCATCAATGGGTCGTCACGCTCCAGCAAGGGAGCAACCCAGGCCCGTGGAGATCCACTTAGTAAGGATGCCAAAAGACCCACCTTTTGAGCATCAGTTAAGTAGCGATGTGGTTGCATATGGATCAAGAGCCGGATCTGATTCAGGAAACCCTTGGAAATCGGCACGATTGCCACTGAACTTCTCTAGTATGCTAACCTTCGCTTCAAAGAAAAGTTCGATGAAGAGGGAACCATCGATGCCTGGGAGAAAGCCTGTGCAGCAGCCTTGGAGGATGCATCAGCAGCTGCATGTGCCGCATTGGTGGAACCTTGCAAATCGGTGACCACTGGTTCAAAGTGGCAGCTCATGAAGCAACATTTGGTGCTCGCGTTGAAAGTGCTCAAAATCAGTCATAATCTATGAAAGAAAAAAGGAGGAAACGAAGGAAAGAATCAAGGAAAATAAGTAGTTGGAAAACGGAGAGATGTGAAAGGAGTTACTATCAAACTGTCAAGCCACGATCCAGGAAACAGGAAGAAAACAGGATTCCAAGGACAGGAAGGCTTGACTCAAGAGCTAGATCGAGAGCAGGACAGGAACTAGGAATAGGAACATGATGGATTCATGAGCAAGACAGGATCAGAATAGGATCTGGGAGTGAGACAGGAAGGCGCAGGGCAGGATTCAGGAACAAGACAGAAACAAGACAGGATCCATGAACAAGATAGGAGCAGGACAGGATCCAGGAGTAGGACAGGAAACATGAGCGAGACAAGAGCAGGACAGGAAACAAGACAAGAACAAGACAAGACGAGATTGATCGTAGTAAGACTGGTGTTGATAGTAACTCATTGTACAACAATTATGTCGGAGCTTTTATGCTCACAACTCCAAGAGCTAATCTAGGCATGAGTGCTAAAAGTGGTTGCATGCATGCAAAAGTGACTGCATGCATACAGAGGCTAAGATGAGTCACATGTCCTTTATCCTCTAGGCATATCCTGTGGCATATCCTGTAGGAATATCCTGCAAACCGTATCCTATGTCCGAAATCCTGGTAGGAATATCCTGTAGGAAAGTCCTACAACCCATATCCTGTATCCGGAATCCTGTATCCTGTATCGGGTCGTGACAGGAGTATCATTTTTAACCTATGCCTAGATTAGCTCTTGGAGTTGTAAATACGAAAGTTCCGACCTAATATTGTATAATCAGTTATTATTAACACAAGTCATTTTTATGATTATTCTTATTATATTCCTTGCTCTTGCCTTGCTCTTAAGTTAAGCCCCTTTGTTTTTATCTTACTCTGGCACTTAAATGGTTTTTTCAGTTGAAACCAAATAACCAGGCAATTTTGTCTGATTGTTCGAGCATAAATCAATAATACATGTACCAAAATTACTTAATTTAATTTAATATATTATTTTTAATTTCTAATTTTTTAAAATGAAAAGTGAATAAACAATAGAAAATCTAAGACTTATAAATAAAGAGCAAGCTGAAGATTCATAAAAATGTTAATCACTTACATATGAAAGATTATATATATAATATAGAGAGAGAGAGAGAGAATTGCAAAAGGAACAACAAAGGCATTAATATGTGTGGTCTTTGAAGGTTTCTCTTATATAACACACATATAGGTCTCTTTCTCTCTATATATATATAATGTTGTTGATTTAGATTGAGCATGTATTAAATTTAAAATGACATAAATTTTGTAAGGATTGATAAAAAGACACACAATATTATATTTGAATTTAAATACATTTCATATATATGTATAACATTAATTTATATATGTACATAAATCTATATATTTATGTAGAGAAATAGAGTGTGAGAACTCCTTATAAGTATAATCAATAAACAATTCTTGTGTGTGTGTATATATATATATATATATATATAGAAAGAGAGATTAAGGAAAAAAAAAAAACACTAGTAACTATTACCATTGATTTTCACATAAGAAAATAATAATGAAATCGTTAAAGAGTTAGAGCTTAACATATTTTTTTAATTAAAATATTGAGTAAGTGCATCTTCATTACATATATTATAACATATATATGTAGAAATCACCTTCAGTAACCAAGTTCAATGGAAATGAAAATTGTGCACTGTTAATTTATTTTTTAATTTAATTAACCATTATAATGAAAAGCATAATAATGATATGGCACTTTTATTTATTAAGGCCAAGTAACCACCCGGTAGTGATCAAAAATATTGATTCTAATATTCTTAAAAGTTAAACACATTTTTAGGTCCAAGAAAGTCAGTTGCTTATTTACTGTAAATTAATTTTTTTTATTCAAATTAGATTTATAAAACATATCAAATGAAATTTTGTTAATTTTCATAATCTATAAAGGACTAAAAGTTTGAGTTCTTATGTATTGCTAGAAGTTTTCAAACTATAGTGAATAATCATGTCATAAAAACAGATACTCTAATATACTCATTTTATATAGGGGTGTGTATTAGTATATACGATAAAGTATACAAATACCATATTAAATATTTAATATAAAACTCAGTTTCATTTTTAAAACTATTAATAATATATCATAATTCTAGTTAAATGAGAACTTGAAGTTTTAAATTTGATATTTTCTCAAAGCGGTATTACATGTACAGTCCCCGTACTTTAAAATTGAAAATTTAATAGTTATAATTTTATGTGGCATAAATATAGTTATCTGGTATATTATTATCTTTAATCTAAATTTATACACACACACATATATAATACAAGATATAGTAATGAAAATGAATTGTATACACACAACGTGTATGTGCGTGTGGTGGAACTGTCTAAAATTGAAACAATTAATATATATTCTCTCTACAGTATGCGTGTGTGTGTGTGTGTGTGTGTATGCGCAGAAAAGTATATACGTGTCTAAGATCAAGTGTACGTTGTTATTGTAAATGTATGTTTTATGTATATATGTGTATAAAACAGGCATACAAACGTATATGAGAAAGATTAGCAGTGACCAGTGTCTTCATAAAATTATAGTGCATCATATATTACACTTTATATACATAATATTATGTGCATGTGTATATAGAATTGTACATAATAAAAATTAGTGTAGGAGGTTATGATGACATAAAATGTATGCTTATAACAATTTGAGAATTATAGAAAACTAAATGGTCAGTTTGATAATTTATTAATATTTCTATTGTTTTATAATGATTATCTTGTTCCTGTGACAACACATTTGGAATAAGCCAGATGAAATCTACTCATCTGTTTATTAATACATTTAAAAATTTGTTTAGGGTTTAATATCAGCTAGCCCATTTGTTTGATATGGACATACAATGTTTATATATATATATATAAATAGACACGCACACGCACACACATTTTAGATATGATGTACATACATGAATATTCACTAGGATACTTGTCTATATTTTATCAAACAACAATGAAAGTGATTTGATAATTCATATAATATTATTTATATATTATATTTGTCAATTTCTGTTTAAGTATATAATAATAAAATCCTCATGCCAAGGGATAAAGAGATCAATCTTCCTTATTTATTTAATATTTATCGATAGAGAAGTGTGTAATACTTTAAATGTAATATCAAAACATTACATTTGATTGATTATAAATTTAATTTAGTATATCCATAATAAACTCTTTTTTTTTTGTCTCTCGTCGTTATCACGAGCCCACCAAACTATATAAATTATCATACAATGCTGGGTTGGTTAACCTGCCTATCTGACACCTGTTCCAAAGAATCAGGTATATATATATACTATATACCTTCAGATTCCTGAAATAAATGCATTTGTCTTTCTTTTTTATATAATATAAATTTAATAAATTTATATGACTTAAGCATGTTATGTGGAGCTTAACTAGTTTGCCACGTATTAACATGCCTATACAGCATAACACACCCAACAACAATGAAAACAGAAGAGTATAACACCTCACACAATAATATATTAATGAAAATGACATGTTATGTATATATACACCTGTACATAAGTATACCACTGTTGACAAGAGCATAGTACTAGAATGTACTAGAAAATATTGCACCTACCACAAGAAATGACTCGTATATATATGTGTGTGTGTATGTGTCTATGTATAATGTGTACATATACAAGTATTGTTATGTATAGTGACCACATCTTAAATAAAATATATATACATTATATTATATACCAATTCCATTATCAATTGCTTATAAAAGTGCAATCCACTAAATATATGTGTTTACAAAAGTCATTTTTTGAAAATGTTAAACTTGTCGGCCTCTTTTTTCTCTTTTAAACATAAAAGTTTAAAAAAGGAAACACGCCTTCAAAGTACCAATATTTAATCAAAGTGGTTATATTATTCTTCTTTAAAACCTTAGATTTATATATAATTTAATTGCCAGTTACAAAATATTCTTTAACTTTTGTTTCTATCACTTTGTAAAATAAACATAATACAGTAAATCCTATATATTTAAACAAAATAAACATAAATATATACATAAAATAACAGGGAAAAAATAATGTTCAAATTTATTTACTTTATAATTCCACAATTAACCCTGGTTGTGCTTTATTATATTAAAAAGATTATTTAAATAATATACTATTTATATGTAAATGGGATATTCATTAAAATTAAATAATGTATCATTAATTTAATTTAAGTAATAAATTCAATAGTTTACCTTTAAAGGCTGGATTCATTTATTTAAATATATATATTTAAAAGATAAGTTTTAAATTTATTTAAGTCATGGATTTATTTATAATTTAATTTAAATTCTAAACTTGAAAATTTAAATGTTATTTAGGAACATTTTATACACACAACAAAAAACATATTTTATTCTTCTTTATTTCATTATTATTATCTATACAATTTGATTTTTCACAATTACTTACGTCTTGAGAAATATATTATCTTACACACTAATTAATCCCTTCATACGCCATGTTGCATTAAGAAAAACTCTGCTCCTTTAGTTTATCTCCGCAGCCAAACGATTTACTACTTAGTAGAAACCTTCAAAGATTTACCACACTTTTATGCAGATCCCTTGTCCACAAAAAATCTAGCAACTCTAGCGTCTGTAGCATAAACACAACCTCATTAATTATCAATTGAACATAAGTTAACATATACAAAATACAAATCTTTATATTTCTGTAGGTATATGTAACGTATTTTATTGAGTTAATACTATGCATATGTATAACTACGAATGAACATACAGACCACACATTCACTATATACAAACGTCTTAGAGATAGATATGTATTATCATGTGACTTATCAAATCACTTTCATTATTGTTTGATAAAAGCTTACGTACACTATATCCAAAATATGTGTCTATATATTTATGTCATAAACTTTTGCTAGACCATTTCATTTCATTATACATTAAACAAATGGCTAGCTGATCTTAAACCCTAAATGGAATAATTATATTAAACAAATGAGTAGATTTTTACTATAGCTTAACTTTTAATAAGCAATAAACATACATTTCTACTATAGCTTAAACTTTAATGAGCAATAATAAACATACCTCGGGAACAGAGAGCTGCAAACGGAATTTTGGACCGTCATAGTGATGAAGAACAGGACGAAAAGCATCCTCCTCCAATGCTTTATAAACCTTCCTCACCCGTATACGCACCTGTGAACAAACAAACAAAACAAACACACATCAAAATCTCAACAACCAGAAAAATCTCGTAAACAGTAAACAATTAAATAAAACACAAAGGATTCTATAGAACACCAACCTGTGCTGGAAATCTAGATTCTCCACGGCACTTCTGTTCCTCCCATGCCGTTGGATCTATATTCGATCCCCCAAAGCTTGCTGCCTGTTTGTCATATATATATATATATATATATATCATATAATTACTGACCTCGAACACCCCGTGAAGTTGATGGGTAGTGTAATTATAAAGAAACAATGGCAGTCCCGGCTGAATTGCACGAACAGAGTCACGGTATCTCTGAGGCAGTCCTGAAAAGCACCAAATCGCATCAGAAAAAAAAAAAAGTAAAGAAAAGCACTTTCCATCTAATAATGTGTACTACGAACACCACTTACCAAAGAGCCTTTCAAGCAAAGTAAAACATATACACGTAAACACACATGCATACATAGTGTATGAGCACTTCGGACACACACATACACTGTATATGCATGAGCGCTTACCAAAGAGCTGACGCTTTAAATCTTCCTGCATGGTATCATTATTACAAACGAAGATGTAACCACCAAGCGTTTCAGTACGGGGGAGCATCTCTGACGGAGGTAGAGTCTTAAACCGCTTGTCAAGCCCGGCATTTTGCGGGTTCTGTTGTCCTAAACTAGACTGCTTCTGCTCCAGAAACGACTGCTTTGCATTCATATTACCACGTTTGTGGAGATCTGCAGCTACTTTCTTAACTTCGTTTGTATACCCGGTAAGCCGAGACGTTGGTTTCGGATCGAAACTTTGGCTTTCCAAGGAACTGTGTCTGTTTGTATGTCTGTAGAGATTGGAGTGGGACTGTTGCTCCCCATTTCCAATCTACAGATTTGTGGTCCACTGGCTCGTCGGGCAAGTTCCAATATGAAGCCATTGATATATCGAACTGAAAGCAAAGAAAATTGTATGAAAAAGCTTTAAAACTATTTTAGGAGATTCTAGTGATCACAAACAGGGAATAACTTACGTAAATTTGCTCCGAGATTGTCGGAAGCCTTTAAGTTTTCTAAAGATCTAGAATATGTAATGTCTTCCGAAAACTATAGTTAACTAAACTCACATGAAAATCCCGAATAGGAAAACTATTAACTAACCTGTGTTGTATAGAATTTGGGGTTTGTAAGTAGGCCGAAAAGGGGGATTTTGGGGGAAAATACGGGATTCAATGTGAGTAAATACACTGATTATCTGATTTATGGGGAAAGTATGGAAGATTTCAAGGGACTTGAGAGGTGTTCTACTCCCGGAAGGGGATTTATGGGATTCTGGAGCTCAAAATGCTTCTGAGAGATGAATTTTGGGCTGAAAAGCATGGATTTGAGCAAATTTTGAGCTCAAAATGGGATTATTAGGAGAAGTATGGGAATTTTGGGAGAAGTATGGGATTTTCTGGGGTTAGAACACGCTAGAAATGTGGATCTGAGATCTATAGAATGGTAGATTCAACGTACCTTGTGGAGACTGCCCGGAAGCTTAGTACGAGCGCTTCTTCTTGATTCTTTAGACCCTAAGCGCCGCTCTAAGAGAAAGCGCGTTGGGAAAAGGACTGGCCGCGTCCATAGTCCAAATTGTGAAGTTTCCAATAATCTGTATTTTAACTATTTTTACTCTCTTTCTTTATTTAAAAGTTAATTTTTTGATATTTCTATTTTCCGCCATGGCTCATGTACGGAAGAAGCATCTGTGACTCATGTGCAATACAGCGCATCGATACGTCATATAATTAAAAAATGGAGTAAATTTAAGCTTTAAATACAAATATCCATTATATAAATTTCTATATTAAACATGAATTAAAGAGATTAGGATGGATTTGACAAGGATGATATTGTGATTTGAAAACAAAATTATATTTCATTTTTAAATAAGTACACTAGTTCTATAGCATATCACATAGATATTGATGTATAATAATATATTTAAAATATAGAATTGAAAACTATACATTATATAATTATAAATAAAAAAAATTATTAATCCTTTTTATGTGGACTCATTCCTCTGTAGCATAGCATGAAACAATATAAAGATGATATAAATCATTCATATTAATTTACATTTTTCTTAAGACATTCACATTACAGCATCTTATTAATTTTTGGTTCTAAGTTTTATCATGTCCTTATGAATTATGTTGCTTAATATGTTCTTCATATATATCATGTAGAGTTTTTTTATGCCAAGGTAAGTTTTAATATTAGAGTCGAATAAATATGTACGTTCAGCATTAAAGAACCACATAAAACTAGTCTTTCACTATTTAGTCATAAAGATTACAAATTGTCTCTAAACCCAACCCATTCACCTTTCAACTTTATAAATGGTCATTGTGACCCCATCCTAAACATATTAATTCTCATGCGTATCTATTGTGATGCTTATAAATAAACATCTTGATTAAGTTCTAAAATGGGTTAAAATTTTTCAATTAAAGTTTTAGATTACTTCTTTTATCTTTATGAATCATCGTATAAATGCATGTTATAACCATTTATCATTTACTATTAAATTTCAAAATTTTAAAGTAAAGATTAAACATTATTTCCCTTTAGAATGGACAAGTACTATAGTTGGTAGTGAAATGGGAGGTTGAAGCATATGTGGTCATTATGAGAGATTTTAAGTCACGAACACCCTTTACACAAGCCAAATATGTAACTTTTAGTGGTGAATGTGGAAGTAATAGAATATGAGACAAATGTATACAACCACACGTTGAGGTGAGAATTCAATGTCATAGCATGGCTAATTTTTATATAGCAATAAGGTTACTCATTCATAATGGCACCGATACATATTTAGAAATAAGAAGAATATCATGCAGAACATAATATGAGAAATTACAAATGATTATCTTATACATTTATGTTGAGTATTGAATCATAAAAGAGTTTTGGCTCTTGAATTATTTTATTAAACTAATTTATAAATCAATGTACATATGCGTTTAACCCTACTACAATATGCGAAGATAAACATGGAGAAGATGAGATCAATCATGTATTAAATTAATGTTATTAAATAAACCTTTTTCTAGTGTGCACTCGAAATTATAAAACCAAAGAGGATAACACCCCACAAGAGAAGAAGGCACAAATTAATAAAATTGTTAAAGTAAGAAGTTATGAAAGTGTTTATTAAATAGTATATTTTAATTTTCATGTAATTGCCTAAGAATGTAGCATATCATATGCACAATATAAATGAGTCAAAAAGGATCTTAGGTTTGTTGAATTAATGAAACTTTTTCGTAATGTAATTAAAATTAAGAAATAGACAATAATACAACTTTAAGAAAGCATACAAAGTATTCATGAAGAAGAGAGCGATACTTTTATTAAATGATATAGATGTATAGACATTATATTTCATGGAACTTTATTTTATAAAAGTGGAGAGCTTGCATGAGATTTAATAAGAAGAAGATCTAGACTTCATAAAGGAACAGATTAAGCAAGTTATTCTCAAACTCCTAAGAGAAAAGTCAATATATGTATATGGCTTTACAACCAAACTTTCAAGGCAGCAATAGCTCAATCTGTAACAAAGATAGTTATACCAATATTTAACAATATAATCCATACAAGATTCCCACAAGCATGGTTAGTGTCATAGTTTTTATTATGATTCGACTCTTTATTTTGGACGTTAACTGTTGTTATCTACTGTACTATATTGATGGACCCTACATATAGTAGGAAATAGCCCGCTTAGTGCACTTGGGTATCTGGTGATGGTCCGGCCAGGTATCATTAAGTATTTGCAGGAAACTCTAACGAAGCTAGAACTTACCTTCTAGAAATCCACCCCCAATTTTAATGTCTCGGGCCACTTACACATTCAGGAGGAGGGGAGGGGGAGGGGGAGGGGGGGGCTCCATCACATAAATAAGGTAGATATGAGTAGAAGAGCTCTAGGTTCATGACTGAGTTTCGTTGCTCTTTTGCCGATACAAGCTCTAGCTTGTGTCGTTAAGGCACAACCCTTTATTGTGCCGTCCTAACTTCCAGATGATAGGGGTACGTCCCACCTTTGGGGTAGCACACCCTTAACGTTGGCGAATCCATGCCTAGAAGGTCTTGTCGGAATGGATACTTTAAGAGGCAGAGGTTGAGGCTTGTCTCTGTCACGACCCGATACAGGATACAGGATTTCGAATACAGGTTTCCGAATATAGAATATAGGATATGGGATACAGGATATGCCTGCAGATATTCCTACAATATATACTTACAGGATATTCCTAAAGGATATGCCTACAGGATATTCCTACAGGATATACCACAGGATATGCCTAGAGGATAAGGGACATGGACTCGTTTTAGCCTTTGCATGCATATAGCCACTTTTAGATGCATGCAACCACTTTTAGCACTCATGCCTAGATTAGCTCTTGGAGTTGTGAGCATAAAAGCTCCGACCTAATTGTTGTACAATCTGTTACTATCAACACCAGTCATTCTACGATCATTCTTGTTCTTGTCTTATTGTGACTTGCTTCTTGCCTCCTGTTCCTATCTTGCTCCTGGATCCTGTCTTGCACCTTCCTATCCTGCTCCTGTCTTGCTCCCGGATCTTTCCTGTTCATGTCTTGCTCCTGAGTTCCTACTTTGTCTTGCTCCCTGTCCTACTCTTGAGTCAAGCCTTCTTATTCTTGAAACCCTGCTCTCTTCCTGGTCCCTGGATCGTGGCTTAACAATTACTATCTCCCTAGTTCCTGGATCGTGGCTTGACAGTTTGATAGTAACTGCTTTCATAGCTCTCGTTTCCCAGCTATTTTTTTTTTCTCCTTCGTTTTCCTCTTTTTTTTTTCTTTCATAGATCATGGCTGATTTTGAGCACTTTCAACGCGAGCACCAAATGTTGCTTCATGAGCTGGCCACTTTGCGCCAAGTGGTCACCGATCTGCAAGGTTCCACCAATGCGGCACATGCAGCTGCTGATGCATCCTCCAAGGCTGCTGCGCAGGCTCTCTCTCAGGCATCGGTGGTTCCTCTTCATCGAACTTTTCTTCGGAGCCGAAGATCAGCATGCCAGAAAGTTCAGTGGCAATCGTGCCGATTTCCAAGGTTTCCTGAATCAGATCCGGCTCTTGATCCGCATGCAACCACGCCGCTACTCGACTGATGCACAAAAGGTTGGCCTTTTGGCATCCTTACTAAGTGGATCTCCACGGGCTTGGGTTGCCCCTTGCTGGAGCGTGACGACCCATTGATGGAAGACTTTGAAGGTTTCGTGGCTGCCTTTGAAGCCTGCTTTGGAGATCCTGATAAGTACCGTTCTGCATGCACGAAGTTACGGAAGCTCACTCAAGGATCCGACCAGCTTCCGTCTATGCATCCGAATTTCAGCAACTTTGCACGAACATTCCATGGGACGAGACTGCATTGATCGAACACTTCCGTTTTGGGTTGAGGGATGACGTGAAGGACCTTCTCCTTACGTTACCGGATGCCCAAACATTAGGAGATCATGCAACAAGCCGTTCGCGACAACCGTTTGTTCGAGCGTCGTCAGGAAAGATCCCGTCAGCAGTTCCTGCAAACCAATCCTGCAGCTGTGGTACATGTTCCTGCACCACCTTCTGGAGTAGTTCCTATGGAGGTTGAGAAATCCAAGCGTGGCTCTCTTTCGCTGCTGAGAAGCAACGTCGTGCAGTGAGAACCTATGCTTGTATTGTGGTGAGCAGGACACAAGGTGGCAGAATGTCCTATTAAAGCCAGGAAGTTCAAGACGCGTGAAGTTGAAGCTGAAGTTCAGTCGGAAAACTTCAATGTCCACTTCGTCTAGGAGCCGCGAAGTTGGACGTAGGTGCAGGCTCCATTGGTGCTGCTCATACCATTCCATCACTCAAGTTTCCTGTACACATTCATCTAATAATCGAGAGCTCAAGGAGTTTGCCCTGTTAGACACTGGTGCAAATGCATGCTTCATGGATGACACTTTTGCAACTCAACATGGCATTCGGTGGTGAAGTTGAAGCGTGCAGTTCCTGTAGAGGTGGCCGATGGTCGTTTGATTGCTTCTGGCGCAGTTACCCATGCTACCAACCTCTCTCTTGCAGTCATCATTCAACTGTTCAATTTCCTTCAACTTGATCAAGACTCGGTCGACTCCCATCATTTTGGGCATGCCATGGTTCGTTGTTGCAAATCCGCAGATCGACTGGAGGTCTAGGACGCTCACGTTTTCCTCTCCACAGCCAGGATCAATCCTGTACCTTCCTGCGTGCAGGATACATCCTTAGTATCTGAGGCAGTACAAGCTACAGGATTGACCGTGCCTGTTCCTGTACCAGTGTTGAAGACTCCTCCTCGACAGGATTCACCTCATGTCAGTTC